>PVIC010000411.1:0-126320 GCA_004025085.1 Thryonomys swinderianus
GAGAGGAGTCCTCTTTTCTCACTCCATGTTTCTTCCTCCTGTAATAGAGGAGGGCATGCATGCCTGCATGTTCGCTTTTGCTCAAGGATCAGAGAGGAATCTTCCATTTTCTTTACTTCCTTACTTGATCTTTTCCTAGCAAGATTGTCCCAAATCACTAGGAGGACCTTCAAGAGTTTTGTAGGACCACACTCTGCCTCCTTTTCTGGACCTGGATGAAAACAGTTTCTTGGAGGGTCCGGAAAGTACATGACTTCTGCCTACATGCTCTGTCTGTAACCAGTGTATAAAAGTCTTTAAGCCACGTGTACTCCAACACTCAGCAGTGCCTTCTTTTACAAACTTAATGTGTTGCATGATTTTGAGAAAGATGGCTGTGGGTCATATTTTTCCCTCAATGAAGTCTGCAAATAGAAGCAAATCTTTCTAAAGGCAAGTACCTGTCAACTGAATTGCTTGCAATGACTGCATTTGTAGGCTGAATAATACACACATCATGTTTCTAAAATTTTCCAAATCAAGTCTATAATGAAGACAAGTGACCAGTTGTCCATTGGCTCCTCACCTCCCATACTTTGGTCAGTTGAAACGTCCCTCTCCCCAAACATCTTTTCTAAGTACGGCCATTCCCTAGGTCAATGGTGCAGACCTAAGGCACACAGGCCAGAGCAGGCACACAGGGCATGCAAGACACCCTTGCAGCTGCGCATTCAGGTCTAATTGCAGTGCTGGCACTTGGGGATTGTAACTTCGGCACTTGTTCTCTAAAAGTTTCCCCCTCACTGCCCCAGGTGATACAAAATCTAATCTCATTTACCTGAAAGTAGAAGGGGGACTATTAGAGAAGGTAAGAGGACGAGGGAAAGGGGAAGAAAGGGAGAGTGGTAGGTAAGTACATGCATTTATGGAACTGTTACAATGTAAACTATTAATTTATACAATGAGAACTAACACTTATAGTTTAAAAATCTAATCTCACGGTTTAAGCAGCCATCTGTTTCAGGAAGATCCCAAATATATATCTCTAGCTACAACCTCCACACTGAACTCAGCCTGAAGTATCTATTCACTGATTGACACATCTGTATGATGGCTTCTCTAACCCATATATGTCCGAACCTAAGTTTCTTATCTTCATCCAAATATAAGACTCCCATAGACATTTTCCACTTATTAATGGCTACCCTATCCTTCAAGATACTCATTGCAAAACTTGAGTCATCTTTATCACTTTTGTCTTTAAAACAAAAACAAAACAAACCAGGCAGAAAATTTTAGTAGCACCACCTTTGATATACATGACCACTGTCACCACCACAAACTTGCTAGGCCAAGTCACCTTCAGGTCATATCTTGATGATGGCAGCTACCTCCTCAATTTTACACATTCCTTTCTCTTCTTTTCCTTTATTGAGCTCATTGGTATATTTTAATACACATTATGATCACATTCAACGTTGAGAATTTGTACTGTACATGGTATCTTCTCATTATTTTCTCATTCCCCTGCCCTCCCTACCATCCTCACCCCCTGTATACATAAGCTTTACCTCAATGAGTTCTGCCCTTCCAGGAAAAAGCAGGCTTCTACCTCAGGGTCTTTGCACTTGATGTTGCTCTTCCTGGAATGCTCTTTCCTAAATTTTCAATATGGCTCACTTTCTAATGCCATTTCACTTTTTATATAACACCCCACACAAGATAACTAGTCCCACCCAAGAGTTTTATTCCTTTATTGTGCTTGTTTTTCTTACATGGCAGTCTCACCATCTTACATTCCAAGATGATTTTACTTCTCGCCATAATACCATAAACTTTGTTTAACTTGCTGGTATGTATACAACACCTAGCACAGTCTCTGGCACATAGTAATCTCTCAGTGAGGAAAATGCATGTATTCTTGTATGTGAATAAACTGTCTTAAGAGCTAGTAACAGAATTTTTCTTTGGTAGGGTGCTGACTCTGTTGGCTAAGTAAGTATTCTTGTTCATTGAATCACAGTTAAATTTAGTTTAAATGATATCTAAAAGCACGAAACCCACCCATATTAATGAGTGATATGTGATGTTTTAATAAATCGGGTAGAAGATGATGACTTAGTGTCATGGGTGTAAGCAAGAGCCAAGGGAAATAAGATGATAAAGAGACCCTTTTTTTCTGAGTGGCAAAAGGAACAGATTAGGTATAAGGGAGCTAGGAAAATAGTGTTAATACAAGCACCAATTGAGGTAGAGTGGACAGTGTGTGGAAGGAAAGTAAGGTGTGAGGGGAAAAACAAAGTCTACTGTGAACAGTGCCCAGCATTCTCTTTGAAGTTGTTTACTTAAACCCCCATGTGTCCATAGTGCACAAATCTATCAAGATGGCCCTCTGTGAGTAATTTTATGTGGAATATAAAGGACTGACATTTCTGTCTAGGTCTTTACAGTGCAGAAAGGAGGCACCATGAAGGACATAAAATAATCCAGAAGCTAAAACAGCAGGAAGAGGCAGATATCCCCAAGCAAATAAAAGCCTCCTTTCATATCCAGATCCATAATATTCAAACACATCCTAGGAAGGAACTGGATTTTTCCAGAAATTTGAGCCAATTTTATCTAGACCTCAAAGGGGCAGCGAGTCCAAAGCTGGCATCTGGACTCCATGTAGATTCAGTTGGAACCAATAAAGTATAAGTGCTTTTTTAAACTATTCCAGAAGTTGCAGCAATTTTTTGACACTGTGTGAATGTTTTTTGACACTGTATCAATGGATAAAAGAACAACAAAAGGAGCTGGAGGGAGCAGGGAGCAATGGAAGTGAAAGGGAACAAAAGAAAAAAATTAAGATGAAACATGTACAAGTACAAACTCCCCATAATAAATGTAATCATTATGTACTATAAACCTGTATTTTATTTTAAATAAAATTTAAAAATAAAATAGTCATTATTTTATAAGAATCCACAATTTTTTTTGAGACAGGGTCTCGCTTTGTAGTTCAGGCTGGCCTGAGCTCACTATGTAGCCCAGGCAAGCCTCGAACTCAGCAATCCTCCTGCCTCTGCCTCCCGAGTGCTGGGATTACAGGCATAAGCCACCATGTCCGTCACTGTGGAAAGTGGTACTGATTGCCACTGGGCGTGAGTCACCACGCCCAGTATTGTTGTATGTGGTTACTGGGATCGAACTCAGGACCTTGCACTTGCGAGGCAGGCGCCGGAACCACTGAGCTAAATCTCTGGCCCAGAATCCATAATTTTTTCTACACTAAAAAGTAACCCTCAATGTTTGAAAAGGTTGAGAATCATCAATTATGAGCCATAATACAGAACTTTTAAATTAAATAGCCAAAGAGACACTTAGGCTACTATATTTTTAAATAATGTAAAAAAGATGCTGCCATAAAATACTTAATTTTGAGCAAGGTACCTCTGGTGATGTTACCAGCAATTCTTTCCACCCCCTTCAACATTCAATTTAACCCCATCCCCTCTAAGTTGTAAAATGTGCCTAACTAAATGAAATTCTCAACTTTATAATGGAAATTCTCAATTTTATATTGAGGGATCATTCTCAAAAGTGATGACTTGGATTTTAGAATGCTTTGTTTTCATGCTTTTGGAGGAGCTGCTTTTAATAACTATCCAGGCATTAATAAAGCTTGCTCCATTTTCCTGAAAATAATACTATATTATCTGCATTTAATATAATGTTTACTTTTTCTCTGAAACAAATACACATCTAAGGGTAGTTTCTAATTTTCAAGTGTTTGATTTTGTGCCAAGATAGCCACAGAGCCCAACTGTTTCATGAAACACTAATCCAGACGTTGCTACCAAGACATTTATCAGGTTGGATTCAAATCTGCAATCAGTGGATTTGAGTAAAGTATATTACTCCCCATAAATGGTTGGGGCTTTTCAAATCAGCTGAAGCCCTTAAAAACAAACACTGAGGTTCCCAAAAGAAGAAATTCTGGCTCTAGACTGACACACTGAAGCTTAACAGAACATTTCATCTATCTTGACCTGCAGGCATCAAGATTAGATCACCTCTTGACCGAATTCTCCAAATGCTGAGCACCCTTCTGGACTTCAAACTTGCCAGCCCCTACAATCACATGAAGCAGTTCTTTAAAATCTCCATAGATAAATGGGAGGGTAGAGAAATCTAGACTAGACAACTAGAGAACCAGACATGTGAGGACTCTGGAGAGCCACAACATTACCTTTTCTTACCCAGGGTTACAGATGGTGGAGTCTGACCAGTTCTTGGCCCATGTGGCTTCGAGTCACCTCTGTGACTGCAAAACTGCAGTGCTATTTGAGAAAGGTGAACCCCAGTCTCTTTAGAGTTGGGCTCAGCCAAACACTCCCCAGGTTGGGTTTGTGCCAGTTATACATGTAACGACCCATCCTTGAACTACTCATATATATCCTCTTTTGGGGGAGCTATCTGGCCCCAGGATGAGTCACTGTCAGTTCACTGCCCTCTGTCTCTCAGACTCAGAACTTCCTATTCACAGTCTCTCCAGACTTAGTAAACAGGGTGCTGCCCTTTTGTTGTCAAAAATATTTAAGAGTAAGACAAGCAGATTACAGCCTCTGCCAACAGAATATGAGTTCGCTTGTCTTCCAAGAGTGATCATCCAAGGACTAAAGGAGCAAAAGGCCCACAATTATGAGAAAAGCTAACCCCTCTGACTCTGTACACATGTTTTATCCTTCACTCTTCTAAGGAGACATCCTCTAAGTCATGGTAAGTTGATCATGACTCTCCTGAACCAGAGATTGGCCTTCTGTGATCTCAGTATGTTTTTTCTGGTGCCCAGAGAAAAACAATAATCTCTTGTGGAAGCACATACCTGCGTGTCTAACTTTGTTATTGAAAAAATCATATGCCATAGTGTGAAAGTATTTAAGCAATCAGAGCATACGGTATCAACATTTGCTGTAGTTCAGGAAGATGGATGAAGCAGTCTAGCATCATGGAATGGACTTCAACAAAGGACAAAGCAGACCAGAAAACTATCTACCTCAACCATCTCCTTTCTGTGCACTTTAGTCCACATTAGTTTTCTCATTAAATATTACAAGTATACATAATACTGATAACAATCATATGATTGTGATTAAGTATCAAGATATCACAGGAAAAATATTTATATTGGCTCCACACACAAAGTAGTAAGTGTTGAATAAATTGTAGCTATCATTATTATAGATCTGCTTAAGTTTGTTTCTGCTGCTGTAACAGAAATGGGCAGGTAATTTATCAATAATTAGAAATGTATTTTTCACAGTTCATAAAGACTGTCCTCCTGACAGGAGGGCAAAAGCTCAACCAAACCTCTGTTATAAGATCAGGAACCCCACTAGTGAGGTTAGCACCCTCATGATGGAATAATTAAATGGACGCCCCCTTAATACTACAGGTGATAAAATCTCCACATGGATTTCTGTGAGCACATAAACATGAATCCTTGAAAAACCATAGCAAGCTCTGAACTATAGCTAATCCTCAAGTCCAAGGTAGAGTGAATCTCTTGGTTGTCCAAGGTACAATGAAACAATCATCTGTCTTCCATCATTTGATACTTACCTATGTTGTAATACTTATAATGCTCATTTTTTTCAAACAAAACAAATTAAGGTTGAAAGAGAATAGCACATTACCAGAATTATACAACCAGATACCAACAAGGGGAGTACGGTTACTCAAATGGTTTTTACCAGTAACACAACAACCATGTGCACACTCAGTGACATATAACAGCATTTACTTTCCTACTAAGAATCTGCAGTCAGTTGTGACGGCTATTGAAATGATGTTGGCTATTCTCAATTGGGTGCTTCTGTCTCAGGCCATAGATGGTACAGCAGATTTGCTCCCTCTAACTTTGGATCTCAGGTTACCCAAGTTATCCATCATAGGCCTTCCTGTTGTGGATACCAAGGCACAAAGAGGGAAAGTCAGCCACCCGAGCATATTTCAAGCCTGATCGCAACTGTTAACATCCCAAAGAAAGTCACATGACTGGATGAAAATGAGCTTGGAAGGAAGCGCCCTAGTCTACAGCGGTGGAAAGAGGGAAGGACCTTGGTGGAACAACAGCTCAAACGTTATCCAAGGTCTTGCCAACCCCAGAATAAGAGTTCTTCTTTATCAACCTTTTATGCTCTCCCCTGACCTAGCAGAGTGCCTCACCAAAAATTCACTATTAAATCTCTTTCCACTATTAATCTGTATAGGATTTGGGGTTGCTCCTTTTACTTGCTGTCCATAATCACCTGGCTTAGCTCTTTCAAGCCGCTGAGAGCCCAGCTGGAAGGTAAAAGTCAAGCTGATAGCCCATCGCTCCATGCCTCTCAGAGTCCAGCCTGTGCGGCCCCAATAAGCAACCCGCTGGGCCTACAAATTTGCCATGCTTCGCTCTGTTAAACCTTTATTGGGCACAGTATGGTAACTCAATTAATACTGAGAATGATACAGGCAAGTGTCACTGAAATTGCAACCAATTATTTTTCTTTAATATCTTTTTAAATCACAAGCTGACCAAGCTCAACACGAGCCGCGTCCTTTCATGGGGCATATTTAGTCAGCCTCTGTCTTCCCATTAGCCTCCCTCACCAAGGCCCCACAGCTGTCACCAGCTATAAGCATCTTTCTTCTCCCAACAGCAGCATAGCCACCCCTCAAATAAGCTAACTGAAAACACAAATCAGGCTTTTTGTCAGGATTTTGTGTCACTGATTTTTTTTTTAATTTTGGTGGTTTCCCCCCATGAATCAAAATTTTACTGAATTTATTTTCCCTTCTTCTTCATGGGGGTCCTGATTTAGGAAGCATGGAGTCATTATTTATGAAGCAGCCTGAATTATTAGCTAAAGAAAAGCGTGAGAATGGACTGAAAGCCAACCTGCAGGCACCTGGAAAAGAACTCCAGGCACCTGGCCCTCCAAGGTGTCCTTGACCCTGCAGGCCTCCCACACTTGCCATCTCAGCCCACACTGGAAACGTGACTGGCTATAGGAACTGAAAGCTAAGAGGGACTGGTTCCGCCCACAGGCAATTGGCTGGCCAAACTATGATCTTCAGAAAATAAAAATTATACACAATGTTCAATCCAGAAAAATAATCATGCTTTTAAGTCGCCACTCTGCTCCGTACACTGGTTTAGGTCCAGTTCTTTTATTTTTTTATTTTTTAGCAAAACATTTATTGATACATTTTAGATATACTTAATGATAACACTCATTATTGAGGATTTGCATCTGTATGTGATATATCCTGCCTCTTCTTTTTTACAATCCAGACAAGTAGGGGAGAAACTGTTAAGTAGGTTTCATTTCCAAGTTTAAAAAAATCCTGTCAGAAAATTAAAAATGGATATATGAGGGATGATGCTTAAAATGTTTTAATTATGATGGATTATAGATCTGAACATTAAATACAAACAATCTGTTGAAAGAAAAAAAACATATAAAACTCTTGGGGACATAGGTGTAAGCAAATATGTTATGAATAAAACCCCAGCTGCAAAAAAATAATACCAAGAATCAGCAAATGGGATCACACAAAATTCTGCAGAATGGGAAAATTATTTCCAAGTACTCCTCAGAAAACTAATATCTACAGTATATAAAGAACTCAAAAAATTAATCACCACCACCCCAAAATTTAAAGACTCAATCCAAAAGCGGGCACCCAAAATGAATACGCACTTCTAGATGGAAATATAGATGGCCAATAAATACACTTTTTAAATGTCCAACATCCATCACTGGCCATTTGAGAAATTCAAATTCAAGCAACATTGAGATTCCATCTTAACGGCCATCACCAAAAAATCAACCAATACAAATACTGGTAAAGTTGTTAGGAGAAAGGAACCTTTCTCCATTCTTGGAGAAAAAGCAACTGTAAACGACTATGGAAATCATTATGGATATTCCTGAAAAAACTAAAAGTGGAAATGACATTTGACCCAGCTATTCCCCTTCTAGGTATCTTCCCAAAAGAGGCAAAGACATCATGATGTACACATACCCATCTTTATACCAGTGCTATTCATAATAGCTAAATCTTGGAAACAGTTTATATGTCTATCAACAAATGAATGAACTAAACAAATGTGGTATTTATACACAATGGAGTACTATTCTACCATAAAGAATGTTAATTCAAGTAATTTATACACAAGCTTAAACATCATACAGTTTCGTGTATATGAAAAATTCAATATAAATATTTGATAAGAAAAATGAGAAAAAAGTATTGTAATCTAGCATGAACAATGTATCTAAATGTGTACCCTGATTTAGTATAATTGTCTGCCTTACATGTTTTATATGTTCTTTGGCCCATTAGTCTAGCTTTCAATCTGTACATAAGATAATTACTTAATAAGGTCTTATAAATAAATGCTGAAAAAAAAAGAGGAAGTGGAGGGAGGGGGGAAAGAAGGGAATTGAAACATGTAATTCACCCGTTCCCTGTGTGAATGTAATCATTATGTACTGCAAACATGTATTAATAATTTTTTAATTGTAGTCTAAAGATATTAGTATGTCCACCTCAAATATTTCTTCTTTTTTGCATTTTGTTTCAATTGTTTATTTGTTTGCTTGGGTATAGGGTATTGCTATGTAGCTCAGGC
Source organism: Thryonomys swinderianus (assembly GCA_004025085.1). Classification (NCBI taxonomy): domain Eukaryota; kingdom Metazoa; phylum Chordata; class Mammalia; order Rodentia; family Thryonomyidae; genus Thryonomys; species Thryonomys swinderianus. The sequence goes on from PVIC010000411.1 coordinate 8,642, forward strand.
TGGCCTTGAACTGACTATGTAGCCTATGCTTGCCTCAAGCTCAGAGAGATCCTCTTGCCTCTGCCTCCCAAGTGCTAGGATTACAGGTGTGCATCACCATACCTTTGAATACACTTATTCCTATTGTTCTTACCATTTTCAGAAGCAGTTCTAGAAGTCCTCTTTAATGAGTATTTTTAGTTATACAGTTATAATAGCACTAATGTCCTGAATTTACTTGGAATGTTTCACTTTCACGGTCATTTTGACTTTGGAGAAGAGCCAGAAGCTGCAGGATGCCAGATGCAGTGAACAAGGAGGGGGACACACCAAAAAAGGAGAGGGGAGAAGATGAATACGAAGAAGATGAGGAGGAGGGAGAGGAAAAGAAACAGCCAAAAATTATATGGAAAAAATTCCAACAAGTTTAGACATTAAAAAATGCAAATCAAGGGACTGGCAATTTAGCTCAGTGGTACCATGCCTATCTTGCAAGCACAAGGGCCCAAGTTCAATCCCAGGTAATGCAAAAAAAAAAAAAATGCAAATCAAAACTCATTGAGACTGCTTCTCCCTCAGTTAAGAATGATCACCATTAAAAAGTGCAGACCGCCGGGGCTGGAGATTTAGGTCAGTGGGTCTGGCGCCTGCCTAAGAAGCGCAAGGATCTGAGTTCGATCCCGGTAACCACATACAATGCTGGGCTCACACACAATGGTGGGTGACTCACACCCACCAGCAATCAATACCACATACCACAGTGCTGGGCGTGGTGGCTCACGCCTGTAATCCCAGCACTCAGGAGGCAGAGGCAAGAGGATTGCTGAGTTCCAGGCTTGCCTGGGCTACATAGTGAACTCAAGGCCAGCCTGAACTACAAAGCAAGACCCTGTCTCAAAAAAAAAAGTGCAGACACCGAGAAATAATAAACATGGGCAAGGAAGCATGAAGAAAGAAATTTAACATGGTTGGTGTGAATGTAAACTCAAACAACCACTGCACAAATCAGTACCAAGACTGCTCAGAAACTAAAGCCAGAAGTAGTATATGATACATCTGCACCCCTCCTTGGAGTATCCCTAAAAGAATGAAACTGCAGCCGGGCGTGGTGGCTCATGCCTGTCATCCCAGCACTCAGGAGGCAGAGACAGGAGGACTGCTCAGTTCGAGACTTGCCTGGGCTACATAGTGAGCTCAGGGCCAGCCTGAACTACAAAGCAGGACCCTGTCCCAAAAAAAAAAAAAAAAAAAAGAATGAAACTGCACATACTATCAAGATATCTACACATTCACGTGTAATATTCTCAACAGCCAAGCCACAGAATCAGCTGAGATGTCCATCAAAAGTGAATAAAGATAATGTGGTGTATATATATTTATAATGGGGTGTGCTGCTCAGGCCTAAAGATAAACATCACATCATTTGGAAGAAAATGGAGATCTTCATGTTGTGACATAAGCCAGGCTGAGAAAGTCAGCTATCTCATGCTTTCTCTCATGTGTCTGGAACACCAATGTAAAAATGACATAAATTTAGAAGGGAGACAATTAGAGAAGAATAAGGGTTTGGGGGAAGAAGAGAGAGATGGATATGATTAACGTATGCTATATACACATTGAAATGTCACAATGAAACCCTCTATCGTGTATAATTATACTAATGAAAAATATCTATAAAAAATGTGAAAAAAAGGGAAAGGACAAATAACCTAGAGATTCACTCAGAGACACACACCTGTATGACTAGATAAACTTGCAAACAAATGAGGGACGCTAATTGGGTGAGATGCTGGATGTGTCTGCTAACTTGATTTAATCTCTCTACAATATACCCATACACCAAAACATCATGCTGTACCCAATGCACGCGAGATACATTCTCTTTACCCATGAGGAAACTTCAGTTACAGAAGTGAAAGCACTCCACGAGCTCCTGGGTGAACGAACTGCATCTGGAACATTACACTAGCACCAGTCCCAGGTTCTACCACTCTATACGATGCAGGTTTTTCAAGAGCACTTCTGATTCCACAAACACCCGGCTGCTTTTTAGTTAACAGGGTCCATTTTAACTTTTTAAATCATCCTTCAAGGCCCATCAACCTTCTCTCTGAGGAGCCTTCCCCAGCATCACTAGCTTCAGTTAGTGGTACCTGGCTCTGCCCTTTTCTACAACACTGTATACTTAGCTCTTGCTGCTACCGATGATAACCAGGTACCTTGAGTTTCCTTCTATTATTAGGTTGAAACCAGGCAAATGGAAAAGGACGTGTGCTTTGGGATGAATAAGCCTAGGCAAATTACTGAATTTCTATTGAGTTTCACTTACCTCATTGTAAAAATCAAGATAGAGCCCCATGAAATCATTAATGTTTTTAATAAAATAAGGTTACGTTAAACCCTAACACATGGTAGAAGCTGAATAGATGTTTAACGGCTAATCTACCATTCTCTCTGTGCTGACAACCTGAAATGCCAACATTTCCCCACAGAATAAATTTAAAAGGAACTAATCTCCCAGTGTAAGTAAAATGCTTTACAAATATTCATTCACAATTAAGGTATTCCCTGAAATGTCTTTATACACATCAGAAGAGATCCCAGAAGACTTTGGCTTCCCAACAGCTAGTTTAATTTGAGTTACTATAAGACTTTAATAACAATAAAACTATAATTATCTTTAAATGGCTGGCAAGTTTTACTAAATTATATTCCAGACTCTTTCTTCCAATTAATCTAAATGAATGAAGTTTTACTACATTTACATTTCAAATTGCAGAAATCTGCAATCCAGATGTTGGTAGACAACCACGGGAAAGACTCTCATACACACTAACTGGCAGGTAACCAACAAAAAATGGCAGGGACCAGTAACCTGTAATTTCCCTCTAGTCTTAAAGTAGGAAATTATCTTCCGCAAACAGAAGTGCAATCCCAAGACAGCAAAGAGTAGCACTCACCGAACTATACAAACTCAGCTACCATGTATACACTGTGAATTAGATAGCTGTACGATTTTTGCAACTAAATTTTGAATGACCTTCAACTGAATTTATTTTTACATTACTACATGGAAGACTAAATCTGCTCCACAAAGTCAAAGATCGCTCCATTGGTTTTGAAACTCCTGCAGCAGAATAACTTTCTCTGTGTGTGCACATAACTTTGAAAGACGGTTAACATAGGGCTTTACGAGCCTTTGTGGAAAGCTGCAATTGGTAAGATAAGCAATAAACATGGTGAAGCTTTTGCTCCTCAGTTACACATTACTGGAAATACATAAATGTATTCATCTTTCATGAAACACTCGTGCATGCAGTGCACTGTACACTGAAGAATAGAGTGTAATTTCCCATATTTGACTCCTAACTATAGCAGTAGCTGGCTGTATGACTTTAACCACATTGTCGTGACATTCTGGTATGTCTCTTTAATTCTTTCACTAGATTATATACCTTCAGTGGTCAGAAACTGTTTTATTTCCTTTTCATCTCTGCCAATTTCTATTATCATATCAAATAAATGATGATCACTAAGTCTAGCAGCCCAGAACTGGTAAAATTAGCCCTTGATCATCCACAGGCAGTGAGGGGAAGAGGCAAAAGCTGAAGGCCTGACGATTTCTTCACTGACCTCCCTGCACCCATAGCCACAGCCACCCACGATCTACTCTCACCAACCACAGCAGCTTCAATAGCACAGGGCATGTCATGCTCGGTCCTCCAGGATCCTCACTTCTATTCATTTTCTGAAGTTGATATTAAAGTAGGTTCCCAGTGTGCGTGGGTTACCCACAGCTAACAGGGACAATTTGAAAACAACCAAGAAAATTGAATAGTCTGTTATACAAATGCAGCACAGAGCTGTGTAGTCATAAAAATGATGATGTAGTTCTGTATTTATGTTCATAAGTGATATATTCTATGACTGTTAAGTTGCATTTATAATATGACTCATTTTGGCCAAAGTGAAAGAGAGGGAAACAAAGATCTGAAACAAATATAGGAAAACACTGACCAGTGACTGCATTTGAAAATTATTGTTGCTTTTCTTCTATATTCTTCTCTGTATTGTTCGACATGTGAACATTCACGTTTATAACATTAAAAATCAGAAAGAAATATAAATCTATTTTCATCTTTAAAAAGTAAAAAGTAACATCTCCCTAATCATGAAGCCACAAACTGAACTTCCCTAATGACTTCAGCCACATTCATAGAGTGGCAAGGACTTCAGCATAATCTGCTCCAAGCCGGCAGTCATAATTTTCTTGTTTTATAACTTAATAGGCCCTGCCACCCAAGGGGACAATAAAATAGATGTGCTCATTCAGTGGAGCTGAAGGAAGACTAATTATTCCAGGGAGAGGGCTTCCCCTGAGCTTAGTCTCTGGTAACCTATGGTGAGACCTCCAGGTGCACGGAGAGCCACTCCACACTGATGAATTATTCATGGTCTCAACCGCTTGGAGGCCTCCACTGCAGCACAGTTGTGCCACTATTTCCTACATTCTACTCTGACCAATCAATGGCTGTTACCCTGGGAGTAAGGGGTAACAGCAAGAGCAGTGTTGTCGAGGATGGATGTTGAAAGCAGAAAACAAACATTAGTCAAATATCTTGCTGATGCTTCATAGCCTCATGACCTTGAGATTCTTGGCTTCAAGCCTGGAAATTTAATTCAAATGAGCCAATGGGCTCCACTGGAGCAAAACAGCTTTTGGTCTTGGTGAGCAATGAAATGAGTAGCTATTGTTTCCAAAGACATCAGGAAAGGATCAGCACTTTGGCCAAACATAACAGTAGAAGCTTCCCTGGATAAGAGGAAAATGGTTCCAAGTCAGCAGGACCTGGGGGCAGCTCAGACTTGGTCTGTAACTGATAAAAATACATTTATATTTATTGGAACTTTCAATAAATCAGAATTTCGCCACTTATCAAAGAGAAGCTGAGAATGCACAATGAAGTCTTCACTGTATACAGAGGCTCAAAGGAACTGCCACAGCTTTGAAAATGGACTAATGATCCAAGGAAAAATTGCTATGCTGATGAGCTCGTGGTCAACTTATTGACTAGAATCTAAGAGGAGACATGTTTACACTGAACTTTGTGCCAGGCGCTATGGTGGGCACTTTGTATGCATTCATCACAAAACTGAATACAATATCCCCAAATCACAGATAAGGAGAAATGTAGATGAAGGCACACAGACACCCTCTAATTTACAAGGATCTTTTACAAGGATTTTTAACTTCACGGTGATGTGAAAGTAAAATGCATTTGAAGGTGACATTACTTCAGGTTTTGAACTTTGATCTTCTCTCCAGGTTTCACAATGTGATACCTGCCAACAGCAGTGAGTCACAGATCCCAGCCAATCATGCGATCGCAAGGGATAAATGACCAATACTCTACAAGGAACTGTATCATCAGCTATCACACTCATAGGTTAGGAATCTTAAATGCATTTGACACACAATATTTCCAATTCATAAGGGGTTTATGAAGACAGAATGATATACAAGTTAAGAAGCACCTGAAATTATCTTGACCAAGCTTCAAAGCCAATTAAGAGGTTCACACTCAGATGCAAGACTCAGATCAGGGAAAAAAATGAAAGCTGTCTTCACTTACCCCGTTAATTCCCAAATTCCTCTCTTTGACCCAAATAGATGCAAATTAAAAGTTCCTTAGTAGGAAGACATATATACAAACTCAAATCTGAGACCTACTAACTTGGTTTGGTTGGTTAAGTTGAGGCTTCAAGTGTGGGCTGCAAACTTGTTAGCTCTGTATGTACATCTAATTCTTCCTTTCCCTGATTTTACCTCCAAGCATCCTACTTGGTTTCACAAAGACTGTGCCCCAGCTACAGGACTAAGTCTAATTTACCTGTGGCCAATCAAGGTGCCATTAGTCCAGCCGAACTGACTGGATTATGGAGGGCACTGAAATGGCCCAACATGCAGATAGATGCAAAACCTGAAACTGCTACAGGTTTTTAACATCAGATGGGAGGTCCAGCTCTATCCATCAGTTCTGGATAGAGCTGATGTAATAAAAGACAGAGTGAAAAAAAGAAAAAAATGGAGAGAATGTGGATCCTTCAAGAGGAAGAGCTCTAAGTTGCTGCACTCAACAAACATGCCTGGGTTTCTAGTTGCATGTCAATAAAATTCCATTATTATTTAAGGCAGTGTGAGTTCTGATTTGTTTCTGTACTGATGAAGGATTTTGTAACAGAAACAGAATGATGCAAATTAACCAATCTATAAATGTACAATTGAGTTGGTAGAGAAGTTAAGGTGAAAGATAGTGAAATAATCCAATGGCCTTAACGTGGGACTTTGGGGGACGGTTTTCACTGATTATGAAATAGCTAGTTATGATCTCACTTACTAAAATGAAACATGGATAATATTAATAATTATGTCATGATAACCATGCACTGCTCAGGTTTGGGATCACTTTTATAAAATCCCCTTGGAATCCAGTGATGTATGTACAATAAGTTGCCATATCTTAAATTCATCTTCAGTATGTAGTATATTTTTGTTGATTTCTTTTTTTGTTTTGGGGCTTTGTTTGTTTGCTTTGAGACAAGAGGAGTCCATCATGGTTTGATTAAATAAATTTGTATGTAGTTAAAAAGCAGGCAAAGAAAAATGGAAAAAAGATAAAAATTAATGACAAAAGGCCTCTTATGCTGAGCTAAGAAGGCAGAACTTGTCATTAAGGTAATGGGAAACCACTAAAAGAGCTTAGGAAAAGAAGGAACCTGTCAATCTCGTACTTCGAACTTATTCTTTACAGTGAGGGACAAAGACAAGGGATGAAGAAACAACACATGGCCAACTACTGTAAGAATAAGCATGTTTACTGCAGTGCTGTCACTGAGGCTGGGAGAAACTTGAGCACAAACTTGAGAGATTGAGAACCCAGAGGGAAGCCAACAAATTCACTTGAAGGTAATTCTTATATGACATAAAATTCTTAATATCAATCAAGCAATCCAAAACTGATATAATAGCTCCGACCCTCTTTGAAAAAGTTAGCATATTTTGGGTTTCTTTGCTTTCTGCTTAATATCAAAGGATTTCTATCAGTTTATCTGGGGTATTTTCCACATTTTTATCATACATGCCCTAAATATCTAACAAATATAATGCATTTTGTACACAAAACATTGCTGATAGTCCCTTTCGTGCATCCTTATTCTTTCAGCTGGCTTTTCCAGTTATGCCCGCAACTGAGCTTTTCAAGGATTTTTGCTCAATTAGTCTAAGGAAAAATCTGAGTTTTATTCTTCTAATAAGTGTTCATCATCACATTTGTAGAATTCCACACATGACTCTTAATTTCTCCCCTTGGAGGATTCCTGACTCTTGCTAGATTGTGCATGTTAGTTTTGAATACTCTGAAAATTAAATGGATTTATTGAGCAAATTAGTTCATATCTAATATTTCCCCATACTTAATTTAGCATAACTTTCTATACAGTAATGGCAAAGAGATACAACAGCTATGTAAAAGGCATCTTTATAGCTCTATAGGATTTTGACTTTTGTAAAATGTACTGACTCACAAAATTCTGAAAACAAAACTACCATCAATCAATATCTGACATTATAAGTAACTGTGTGTTAGTTACCTTTCCATCGCTGACAAAATGCCTGCCACCCGCAACTTAAAAGGTGGAAGGATTTATTTTGACTCATGATTATAGAAGTTTCAGTCCACGGTTTTTGGCCCCATTACTTTGAGCCTGCAGTGAAACGTAGTATCATGGCAGGGAACAAAAGTGCTCACCCCTTGGAGGCTGGGAAGCAAAGAAAAAGCAGAAAAGGAAGACATCCCAATACACCCAATTTGAAGGCAAGTGCTTAGTGACCTACTTCCTCCAACTAGACCCCACCTCCCCAAGTTTCCACTACATCCCAAAAATGCCATCGTATGGGATCTGAGCCTGTAACACAAGAGCTCTGAGGCTACATTTAAGATTGTAACCATAACAAACTGTGTGCTGGTGATCTGAAGTCTCTCCATGGAATAAGTGAACCATGGCTAGTTTAATACATCTAGGATGTGCAGTCAGACCTGAACTTGAATACTGGCTATGGCTCTTTTATGTTGTGTCCGGTTACAGACAAAGTACTGGACCTTTCTAGTTCATAATTTATTAGTAACGGTAGTTATGGACATCAATTTCTTCACTAGAGCATTCTTCTAGGAAGGAGGTTACTAGGGTTAGGATACGGCTTGAGTGTCTTCCAAGGGCCCAGTATGGTTGGAGACTTTGTCCCGATGATAGCAGTATTAGAAGATGGTGAGAATCTTTAATGGGGGATTAGTGGGAGGTCCTTAGGTCACTTGGGTGGCTCCCTCATACTGATGAACACTCCATGCCCTCAACCTCCGAGGTGTGAGCTAAATAAACATCTTCTCTTTATAAAGTGATCTGTCTTGGGTAGGTCATTGTCACAAAGAGAAGTGAATTAATAGGCACACAAACCCCTGTGAAGGCAGAAACAGTGGCTGGAATTTTCTCATGAACAAGGGATGTATTTTGTGTTCAGCATCTGTAGGAGCAAGCAGAGGTGTTTTACATATGTCTTTCCTAATAGACTTTGCAATCTTAGTACCCCCACGTGTTGAGTGTTTAAGAAAATGTGCCAAGCTTTAAAGGATAAGTAATGATTCCAACATGCTGCTCTGGACAATAGCTGCTTTAAAATTATCCCTAATAAAATTTATGGATTCCTGAGCATCTTTAATCAGCATTTCTTAGGAGAGTGACACAAGTGTCTGTACATCTAACCAGTTCTCTGAGATAATGCTGGCCTGCTACTTGCTAACAAAACCTCTTCGAGGTATAATGGGACTTTTTATTGTTTTTAATGATGACTACATTTAATTAGCCTTACTGTGTGCTTGGCACTGGTTTGAGTACTTCATACACATTAATAATCCTCACAAAAACCTTTGACTTGTTACTATTCATTACTATTACCATTTTGGATTTACTGATTAACAGATCAAAACACAGAAGTACTTAGGTAATTTTCCTCAATCACAGAGTAAGTTGTTGAGGCCAGATTTAAGGCCAGTCTTGCACAGACTGTCCTCACTAACCACGTGACTCCGCCTTTGTCTGTGTGGAAGGAAAGTACTAAGTGGACCCAGAGCCCACAGAAGAGCAGCCAGGGCTCCTTCAGAGCCTGAAGTCCAAACAAACCCCTCTGAGTCCTACTCATGCTCACTTACAGAAGCAGCTAAGATACTCCATTAAAAGCTGGAGTAAATGGAATCATGAAAAACATCTCTTTGTAGGAAGCACATTTCCAAATTTGACAAAACAAAATATGCTGAGTTCCAAGGTTATAAAGTGCCCACAGTAAAATAGAAACCACAATCAGCTATGCTTGGTACTTTCTGGCAATTAAATTAATTTTTTGTTTGTTTATTCTGGCACAGACGCCCAGGTGAGCTTCCAGCTCTGCCAGAACCCTTGGAGGCAAAGCGTGGGGCAATAACACAGTGATACAGAGACAATGCAAAATCTCATGTAGAGAAAAATGAGGCTGCAGGGCTAAGCTGCAGCCTCAAAGCTTCCGACCACTGGACTTGCTCCACACTCACGGAGGCCCAGAAACTGCGCCCACTCCTTTCCAAGGAAACTTCATGCTCGAGGGAAATCCCAAACTCTGCCTCCCAGAGCACTGTGGAGGCCTATGAAATAGGCTGCCTCTCTATTTACAAGAAGTTCTCAAAATTTCCTGCCATCTTTCAATTCGCAAAGGTCCCTTTAGCTCTACGTTAATTAGCAGACCCTAGATTACTGAAAAAATGGTTCCAAAGGCCTCTCTTCCCACAAAGAGGTGCAGTCTAGTCCTTGACCCCAAATCTGGGTCGACCGTGGAACCTGCTGTCCTCAGGAGCCCACTGATTAGCAGAGAAAGAAGGGGGCAAAGACGGACTTGAAAATCAATAGTATGTTGCAGTTTGCTGCTCTCTTTCTGGGTTACAGTTCTCAGATCATCGTGTGAACAAGTCCAGAGTAGCTGCGGAGAAGCTGGCAGAGAAGTGGGCACTGCAGTCAGGAGTCAGTCATCCGAGACAGCTGGGCAATGCCACTACCTCAGGCCACAGACATGAGCAGGCGCAGCAATACACATCAGCTAAAGCCTCCCGGCAGGAACACAAAGTCATGAACTTAATAAGATGTTTGGTATGTTAAGTCCCAAAATTGTGTAATGTTTTGTTACACTCCAAATGCCAGCTGACAGAAAATAAATGATTTTAGGAGAGGCTCTGGACCCTGACATAGGGTTTTAAGTCCCAGCTTTTCCTCTTACTAGATATGTGTCTCTGTACAACTTTCCCTGACTCCCAGTTTCTTCACCTGTACAATCGAGAAAATAAGTATAATTACTGCCTGGTTTTACTTTGAAGAGTCAATCAGATGTGTGTGAACCACTGTGTATGCTCCATGGCAGCCATTTTATTTCTATTATTATCATCATTATTTAGTACCATCATTATTAATAATGGAATACTTGTTGCTTTGACCAAAGCTATGTCCCAGAATAGAGCTAGTAGGTTTGCCAGGTTGCAGACATAAATAAACCTCATAAGGTACTGGCATGAGCACAAATCAGTAAATATCTACAGGCATGAATTACATTATGTAGCAAATAACCACTAGCTAAGGACTTCCACCACGGTAGAGTTTGCCATCCCTGGAAAACTTCAATAATGGCCCTCTAGTTCTCAGGTTCAGGAGGAAGACAAGAAAAGGGAATAGGAAACAGCAATAAATACTCATAAATAGGAATATCTAATTGCTGCAAAACAGGCCGAGGAGTTCCTAGACATGGAGCAGCTCTGAATAGAGAATCACCCATGAGGAAGCCTCACCTTGAAGTTCCTTACGAAATACAGAAAAGGACCCAATGGCCAGGAGCTCTCTAATGTCATGAGAACAATCGAAACTTTGGAATCAAGAAGACCAACCATTTTAAATCTCTCCCAGCCTCAGTTTCCTCACCCATAAATTGAGACTACAGTATCAAGGTGACTCATATGTGGACCACATAGTAGTTTCTGTGAGAGTTTGGTAAAATAGTAACGTAAATGTTTCTCATAGTACTTAGCCAAAGGTAGGTGGTCAGCCAGCATGCTGAACCCTCAGGCCCTCCACATTCATAAAGCTATCTTTGTTGTCCACCTCTCAACATAACCTGCATCCTGACTCCTGGGGAAGTGGCGATCCCTGCAGGCCAGCATGCTGACCAAAATGCTGTTTCTGGCTTCGTGACCTTGTACCAATTACTACTTCTCTTCTCTGTTTATCAGATTCTCACTAGTAAAATGAGGATAATGCTTTGTGTCCCCGAAGCAGTTCTCAAGGATAGTGGGATGATTGACTCAATTTAAAAGCTTAAATCAGGATGTGGTGTTACTGGCTAGAAAATAAATAAAATGCGAAAGAAAAGTCAGATGACTAATACTTAGTGCTCCAAAACATAATCCATACTTTGTGACATTTTTAGCACGGCTAATTCCTTGCCTTCTCTTCCTCTCCTTTGTCCTAGACCCTGTGAAAGAAACCTGAAAGTTGTCAGAATCAAAATAGAGTCTTCTGGGTCAACCCTATCCAAAGGATAAACAAACTGGAGAAGTGGTGGAGAAAGGGCTCTTACACATAACTGGCTGAGAGCAACTATCACAAAAGACTTTCCCCAAACCACAAGCTTGCAAAGAGGCTGCTGTAACCTTGTACTAAAAGTACTTCTACAAGGACAACTGTCCGGCAACAGTCTGTTCAACCTCGGACTGATGCCACTCTTGCTATTAATCACTGTGTGCAACAACTATTGTTTCAAAAGCTCTGATGTAATCTTCATTTTTTCCTCTGGGAACTTATCCTTGCCTCGACTCCTTTGAATATGCCCATGGTTTACTCGGGTAAGCATATTCTCATACAAGTGCTGTGCCATTCTTATTGCAATGGTATTCCCTAATATTTACCAGTTTACTTTGGAGACTCTTTCTGGTTGGTTTGGCTTGCTTTGGTTTGGTTTGGTTAGGCTCTGTTTTTAGACTGGGAACTACTCAGGTAGGGATGCCCCTTACCCTAACTTCCCTGCCTCTTTTCCTCTTTTTCTGCACCTCAAGCCTGCAGCTATTCCACATAGAAGGTTAAAACTAAGGAACAAATAGGCAGGGCACAGAGCTAGGATTAAGCCTGAGAAACTAGCCCATACCAGTGTGTTGAGCACTTATTTTGTACTCTGCTGGATAACTCATATGTGTTATCTCACTTAATCTTAACATTTCAAAGAGGGAGATACAATTCTAATCTTGGAAGTGTTCAACTCTTTATCAGTGATACACACTACTTCACTGCTAATGCTCACATGTGCCACTGTCAGAGCCTCATGATATGCAGCAGGTCCTGTGTAGAAGTAAGTACAGGATCCCAGCTCTTCTACCTGGAAGCAGAACAAATTCTCAGGTATCATTCACTCACCATGTCTGCAGGGATCAGCCTGGTCTAGGGACTTTGCCCAAAAGAGCACCCTCACTTCAGCCTCCCTCTCCCCTGTCCAGCCTCCCTCTTCCTTGCTGGTTTCCCCTTCATGCACGACCTTAATACTGAACTTTAAATTTCTGTGGTTGGAGGTGGGGGTCTGGGACACCTAAGAGAACCTAAGAAAATTTTTGTTTGCTTTTATTATATAATGAGTTTTCTTTTCACATGTCTAGAAGGACGGACACTGAAGCCATCACATAGCAAGTCTTGTGTAGATATGACTGACACATTTTTAAAGAGTGTGAGCATTTATCAACTCATATCCTCAGCCACAGGGCTCAGCTAAAACTCTAGGAAAAGGGGGACATTTTCCATTTAATGTTCTTCGCTGTGTTATTTTTCCCTCCTCAGTACTGTCTAGGTTCCATGACAAAAGCAAAGTCCTTTTTTTTCTCTCTTTTATGCCCATATTGGTGTGGAGCTTTTGCCTCCACTCTAACATTATTCACAGGGGCTCCTATGCCTCAGCTGCCACAGAGATGAGTTGGGCTCGACTTGCAGAACTGACAGACAAGAAAAATGTTTACAAAACACAAATCAAATCCGAGACACCTCACTGCCACCTGGGAGCCTGAAAGTGTCAGTGAAGACTTTTCCCTGCACTAGCTCCAGCCAGGATCTCACATGCTGACAAGATGCACATCAGTTCATCTGGTTCCTCTCTTAGGTTCATTTCCAGAGTGCAATGAAGTTTATCTCTACAAGATGAGTCCTGTCCCAGAAACTACAGTATCATGCCCCAGCCTTCAAGGAGGAGTGGCTTCCCAGGATGTCTCAGGCCTGACCCAACATGCACAAAAGGAAAAAGTGGATCCATAGATCAGTAGGCCTGTAATCTAATCACCACGGCCTGGGCAGGAAGTTCTGCCCAGAGGATGAAAAAAGTTGAGAAAAGCATTTCCTAAGATCTGATAGAGAGCGTAAAGACTACAGTTAATAATATTGTATTACATATTTAAAATGTTTTAATACAGCAGATCTTCAATATTCTCACAATAATTGAGAAGAAATTAGCTTATGACTTCATTTGGTAATGTATGCAAAGATGAAAACATCACATTACGTATTTACATTTATATACATTGTACTTGTAAAGTGCATCTCTAAATTGAGCATTAAAAAAGGAATAGTTTCCACTGTGGTATTTTTGTCCAATTTAGTCAAACCAGAACTATTTTGCAGAATCTGCTGCTCTGCATGGTCACAGGTTAGAGTCAGTCACAAAGGATATTTATGTGAGGTTTGCGGAGCAGAAGTGAGCAGCAGCAGTTGCTGAGGGTCTACAGGGGACTGCAGGGCACCAGGCATGAAGCAAGTCCACCCCTGTTGGCACACTGCTGTCTTCCCTTAACTGGAATGCTTTTCAGCTTGGAGTCCAAGGGCAGAGTTTGAGGTGACCTTCTGCAGGGAGCCAAAAACAGACAGCATCCAGTTCTTTTTCCCTCTTCCACATTTTATAGCCAGTTCTTTCCAGCTGTCGCCTTGCTGTCTTACAGTAACTTCAGGCCACTGCCAGCAACAAAGACAAGTCTCCCAGTGGCTGCTTCTTGGGCTTCCACCACAGTCGTAGAGATGACTCTTGATGAAGAAGAGTCAGGTGAAGGCCCTGGCACACAAGAAATGCTCACAGCATAATTTAAAAGTAGACCACTGTTAGGAATACAGCCCCTCAGTTGTGTTCCAGGCTCCACTTTAGACACATCACTTGATCTTTCTGAGATTCAATTTCCTGAGATGTAAAATGGAGATAATACGATGTATTTCATGGAACTAGGACAGTAGGCAGGCATTGGGGTTGCATGCTTGATCAAATATCACCTTTTATTTTACTGTCACAAAAATAGGACATCATGCTAGTCAGCTTTACATACTTCAACAAAAAAAGGTCTTAGAATTATCTTTAAAAAGAAAGATTTATTTAGTTCATGATTCTGGGGGTTCCAGTCTAACACTGGATGAACTCAGGTGCTGATGAAAACATCGGGCAGCACGTGAAGACCAAGCTGTTCAATCAGGGACAAGAAAGGACAGAGGACCCATACTCGCTTCCAAGGGCACGCACTCCATGACTGACCACAGGCCACACTGCCCTACTTCTTCACATCTTCCATGTTAGAAGACAGCAGAGCTTTAATCCATGCTGTGCAAAAGCTGAGTACTAGTCTATTGTATGACCCTTCGATAATATACATGGCCAGTTCCCAAATTTTTCACCACCTAAAGTGTGGAAATAAATAGCTTTGGATATCTTCACTTGAATGGTGGCAGTTTTAATGGATAGTATAGATTTCGTGTGGATTTGGGGGCTCAAAGCCTCTGTGTATTTTTAGTTTCATAGATGTTGTTACATGACTTTTTAAAAGAACCATAAATTTACATTTCTGGCATAATGTATGAGTACTCATTTCTTGCATCGCAAACAACAATGAATTTTTTTTTTTTAAATTTTGTCTGAATACTGAGAAGTGATATCTGATTATTTTTGTTTGAACTTTCCTGACTACCATTGGATTTGACCTTCCGTTCACATGTTTATTATAGATCTGGATTTGTATTCTGGGTACATGCCTGATATAGGCTGTTTTCTTATTTGTTATTTTCAGTCTTTTCTAACATACTTGTCTTTCTAAGAGCTCCAGGTATATCAGAATATTAACTTCTTCTCTTTCATCAGTGTTAATGTTACTTTTGAAAGACTTCATTTATTATTTTGTTTATGCTATTTATTATAGTTATTGTATATAGTCAAAGAACATTTCATTAAGATACATATATCTAAATTTTTATGAAATTTTCTATTTTGTGCTTTTACACATTTCATAGTTTTTGTATTATTGTGAATAAATCTTGCTGTTTTCTTCAGATGATTATTGAGAAAATAGAACACAGCTATCTATATCTATGCTCATCCAATCACTTCTCAAATTTTCTTTCCAATGTTAACAGCTTTACAGTATCTCTGGTTATCAAGGAACACATAATAGAGTAAGACATTATTCTAACTCTTCTCCAATATTTTAAATGTCATTTGATATTCTTTTTACTGCATTCACTAACTGCACTGAAATTATCCTAAGACAATACTGAACTATAACAATAATGGACAACACTATTTTTGCTGTTAATACAAATTTTAATGGCTCATCAAATTCTAAATAATAGAACATCATGCCTTTCCTTCTATAATGTATTAGTAAATTTTCTACTATTTAATCATCTTTGCATTCATAGAAACTGCCCTTGATTATCTGATATATTTCTAGAGATGCATCACTACTCTATTTGCTAATATTTTATTTAACATTTTGTACTATATAAGTAATATTAGTATAATCTTTTTAACTATTTTACTGGGTGATGCTATCAAAACTCTACTGTATTCATAAAATGGACTGAAGATTTTTATTAGATTTTGTTCAATGATCCAGAATAGCTTAAGTAAAAAATGTTCAATACCTGTTCCATAATATTTTAAATAAAACTCATTCATAAGATCTACTATTCTGGTGAGGTTTTCAAAAGTAGGTTTTTAAATCATTTCCCATTTTAATTGGTCCGTTCAAGATTTTAAGTTGTCTAAAAATCAGTTATATTGTGCTAGAAAATTTTCTTTTTCCTGTTGATTGAGGCTATTACATTTTTATATAATGGGACAGATACTTTAGGCTTTATTGGCCAGAGTCCACTGCAATTGCTTAACTTTATTATCAGACTGCACAAACAAAAATAGACACTGCATAAATGAATAGGCCTGGCTTTATTTCCACCTAACTGTTTATTTATGAACACTGAGTTTTGAATTTTAAATAATTTTTACTTCTCAAAAATTGTCTGTGGGTGTATAAGGAGGTGGTACTGAAGACTGAACCCACAGTTTGCTTGTGTGAAGCAACTACACCGAGCTGTATCTCTTCATACTACTTTATGAATAATTTTACAGTGTGTCACTAATTAAACACCATTTCTCACTTGTAAATCAGAAAAAATCAAGGTGTAGGGCAGATATACCAATGGGTTTTAGGATGCTAACTCTCACTAAATTTTCATGATGTTCCCATAATTCTTAATCTCATAATTCTAACACTGCATAAAAATCTCAGTGTCTGCACCTGTGGCTTTTACTGATTTCAAATTCTGCATTTTCTTCTTGTTCTACTTCTCCTAGACTTAATAAGGATTCATTCAGTTCTTCTATCTGAAGTGTGCATGTGTGCATGTGTATTTGTGTGGGTATGTGTCTGTGTCTGTATCTGTGTGTAGTAGGATTCAAACTCTGACCTTATGCTTGCCAGACAGGCACTATGCCACTGAGCTAAATCTGGGCCCTTACCTGATACTTTTAAAATAACCAGGTTTTAAACATGTCCTTTAACCTTTTTCTTTCATATTTAATTTTTCTCTAATTCATACTAATTGTTCCCTTTTCCCAAGTTCTCTAGTTCAGTCCACTGCCATTTTTATGAATGTAAAGTAAGTACTGTGGTGGGTTTTTTTTTCTTTACTAATGAAAATAAGGCTAGAATTTTTCCTAGAAGTATGATTTTCACTCACCTGTGTTGTGAGTCAAGTTGCACTCTCGAACTATATGTTTAAGCCCTAAACTCTGACACCTGAAGATATGACCTTATTTAGGAATAATGTTTTTGCTGGTATCACGGAGAGGAGGTCATATGGAGTTACGAGGGTACAAGAAGCAGGGTTGCATGTAGATGTTGGGGAGTGATGGTCATGTACAAAGGAAGCAGAAATGGGAGGAATGCTGTTATACTACTGCTAGGCTATAAACTGTGACACAAGACATCTGCTCTTTTAAGCCATTTTGTGAGGTAATTTGTTGAATCAGTATCAAGAAACTAATATGATATTCTCTTAGAAATGGATATTAAGTGATCGATCTCTTGAACACGGACTTTTAACTGCACTACAACTGTTCCTTCTTTTATCATTATGAGACTATGCTCCTTAATATTCTGTTTTGAACCTCTTTTTATTCTTTTTTAGTAAATTAAATAACAACAAAGAACATAAACTATAAATCTTTTTTCTTTTTTGAGACAGGGTCTCGCTTTGTAGTTCAGGCTCACTATGTAGCCCAGGTCAGCCTCAAACTCAGCAGTCCTCCTGCCTCTGCCTCCTGAGTGCTGGGATGACAGGTGTGAGTCACCACGCCTGGCACTGTGGTATGTGGTACTGACTGCTGGTGGGCGTTGGTTACTGTTGGTTACCCACCCAGTACTGTTATATGTGGTTACCAGGGATTGAACGAGGGGCCTGTGCTTGGTCGGCAGATGCCAGAACCACTGAGCTAAATCTCTGGTCCTAACATCTCTATTTCTAGATGTTCAAATGTTTTATCTGTTTATTACTGATTTTTATGAACATAGCACAAATACAGGTAAACATATAATTATGTGTATATATAAACTGTTAGTAAATTATGTTCTTTTTTAAATTATCTGATATTGTTATACAATTTTGAAAAAATAATATGGACATCTTTTAATATTATTATATAAATTTTCTGGAATTTTTTATCATTCTCTATAGTTTTAGGCATCCTGCAAAACATGATCTTTTATGACCAACATTTTTTCATTACACAGAGCTCTTACTACTCGTGAGCATCTTTTTGCTACTCTTTGACATCTCTGTTACAGAGACCTGGCACACACAAATGCAGAAGAACATCAGACTCCTCCCCAGAAGGCATGATCTCTTTGCGCCAGGCTCTTCCCTGGGTCCCTGGTTCACAATCTCTGCCCCACAGATCTCTGTCGCTGCACCCACTCAGCCAGTCCCTAGCTCAAAAAGTCCTACGCCATTTCCCCCCAAAGGGAGTCCCTCACAATCCTGGCCTCATTTCTACTCAACAACATCTAGGCCCTAGTCAGTTGTCTCAAAAATAAAGGAAACTGAATGGAAAGCAGAGCTAGATTCATGTTGCTGCGTTTCCAGAACTTTCACATCTTCTCTCACTTTTCAGCCTAGAGAACCTGTTTCCTTTACCTCAAAGTAGCAGGTCCTATGAAAATAACATGAGCTTTGGAATCAGACATCGTTGTTCCGATCTTTCCCTGATGAATTCAACATTGTACAAGATACACAAACAGCTTTTCTGAGCCTCGATTTCTCATTTATGAAATGATACAAACACTAAGGAGTCAATAAAATGAAATAGTACTTCCTTTTTCCTGGCATGCAGTACATGACAGATTTTGCAGTGATGATTGATACGTGGGTCCCTCTCTTGTTTTGGTATTTCAGCAATAACACCCTCACAGTCACCATTCTCCAACCATCATATGAAGTATCTAACTTTCAGTATTATAACATGTCAGAGTCCCATTGTCTTCCAGTTGCGTCTCTGTGCATTCCAGGTCATGAAAACTTCCTATCACAAAGGAGACTCACCGCCAACCTCAGGCATACAGTTAGAGGCCAAACCGGACAGGAATGTTCAGAAACCAGTTCCTACCACAAAGGCATTAAGAACATAATTATCCTTTTTAAAGTTATCATGTAATTGAATCTCTAATTTTGCTTGAATGTAGATTAATTCGCTCTACTGAGATCTCCAAGAAAAAAGTGCTATCCCCAGAGCTCTGCAGGAAAAGCCAAAAGAATTAATTGCAACAAATTACATTAATAGATTCTACCTGATGAAAAGGGAAAATACATGGCAAGACTTTGTGAGATAATTAAAGTGAAAGACATCAAAGACCTCTTAATAAAAGCTCTAAAATCAATGTATTGAAGAATAATATCCATGTCCACATTTCTGGTGTATCTTTCCTATATACATATATATGTTGAAGGAGTTTTCTATCTTTTATCCCTAAAGCCCTCATCTCTTGCCCTACACCTTTCACAATGGGTCATGAAAATATATTAAATTGTATATGAAAAATCCTGCATAAACTGATATCTAGATTGTTTTAGCGGCCTGAGAACTCATTACCAGTTTCACTTTACAGACAATAATTAGCTTGCTTATGACACTGCAGTTAATAAATAACAGATCCAGAGTTCAAAGTAAGCTTTACAGTTCCTAGTCCACTATTCAATGACAACAGAGAGGTTGACAATGAGAGGGTACAGGCACAACAGAAAGAGAAACAGAAGCGTAACTATGAAAAGATGTCTTGCTCAAATGCCTCAAAACATTCAGTCTAAAAGTAGAGTCACTCAAATTCATGCCTTCATAAATTACCAATATATCAAACGAATAATTGATTGGTCCCCTACTATGTGAAAAACACTCTGGTGATGACAATCAAAAAATGGAAAGGAGTATTCTATTTACTCAAGTATTTTAAATCTTGAAAAACAGGAACAGAAGGCTCTATATTGATTCATGCTGCAGCCATTGACCTTGAGAAGAGCTATGTGTGGAGCTAATTAAGTAGTAGTTCCAAATAAATAGGAACCCAAACAGAGAAGGAAACAAATTTTTAAAATCTTCATTTACGCAAAGACTCACTTTACTCCTTATGTCCACTCTAGGCACACATGCACGTGGGCACACACACACACACACACACACAAATTTTATTTCCTGTCTAATAAAGCTGAATGCAAGGAGCACTTATGTGACAGTCACTTCCCGATGTCACCAACAACACCAGCCTTAGAAAACAGCTGATTCTCCCACCACAACAGCCCCCCCATGGCTCCCCCATGCCCTGGTGAGTTCAAAACTGTAGCCCTAACATACCATTTCTTGCTGTCACCAAACTGGGTCACTTATGATTTCTTCAGATGCTCTGTGCAAACCTCCAAAAGGACTTCTGCATCTCAAAATAAAAACCCTGTCAGAGGGAAATGTGTAGAAAGGAAATTTGTATATTTCTTTCATCATTTTCTTGGAGAGTAATGTGAGTTGTTGGAGAACATAACAAAGGAATAGAAAGTCAAAAACAAATATGGAAGAGCGCTGGGAGGCATTATTGAAGAGGATTATTAAACATATTGACAAAAGTGACAAAAATATTAGTATTGGGGCCGGAGATTTAGCTCACTGGTTCCGGCGCCTGCCTCGCAAGCGCAAGGTCCTGAGTTTGATCCCCGGTAACCACAAACAATGCTGGGCGTGGTGACTCATGCCCACCAGCAATCAATACCACATACCACAGTGCAGGCCTGGTGGCTCATGCCTGTAGCCCCAGCACTCGGGAGGCAGAGACAGGAGGATTGCTGAGTTCAAGGCTTGCCTGGGCTACATAGTGAGCTCAGAGCCAGCCTGAACTACAAAGCAAGACCCTGTCTCAAACAAACAAACAAACAAAAAAAAAAAAAATATTAGTACTGGCTTTAAGAATAAAACCACAGATAAAAGCAAAATAAAGACAGATAATATGAAGTAGAAATCCCTTTTTCAAATGGGAAGGGAAATGAGATTAAGGGGGAAGAAAAAGAAAATGAATTCTTAAAAAACAGAATTGAAGAAAAATATAGAAATAGAGCTTTCTGCAGACAGGAAGAGGAAGAAGAATTAAAGGGAGCAGGGAAGGAGATAAGGGAAAGGGGACAATAATAAGAATTAAATTGCGTTATGTAAATGTAGACTCCCCACAATAAATGTATTAGGTACTATGAATATGTACTAATACAATATAAAACTAATAGAAGAAAAATAAACAGAGGGTCCCATATGAGGTATTACTGAGAATTAATAGTAAAAGTACTGAGAACAGTGGTATGTCCATGCCATGATCTAGTACATGGCAATGAAAAGGACAAAACTATGCTAAAGGATATGTTAATGCAAATGATGGCTACATTTATCAACTTGATTGTGGTAATCATTTTGCAATATGGCAAAGCATCACATTGTACACTTTGAATTTACCCATTTTTATATGTCAGTTCTACCTCAGTTAAGCTGAGGGGAAAAGAATTATTGATGCACAACAAATTATATGATACTGATCTCTAAAGACTTAGGATGGTTGATAAAAAGCTACTGCATGTTGCCAGGTATATAAGATATTTGAAATTAGAAATTTATAGAAATGGTAAACTGAATAGTGGGTGCCAGAAGTTAACCAGAGAAGAAAGTCAAGGAGTGGGCGTAACTACAGAAGGACAACAGAGGGGACCTGTGGTCATAAGATGTTTACAAGTGGACGGTATCAATCCGAGTGCCTTGCCTGTGACATTACACAATAGATGTTACCACTGGGTGAGAGAGGACACAGAATCCCTCTACATTACTTTTCACAATTATACAGGAATGTAAATTATCTCAATTAAAAAACATTTCTAACATTTCATACATATATATATACGCATATATATATATATATATGTGTATATATATTTTTTTTAAATAGGTCATGTCTTGGGGAATAACTAGGTAATAGAGCCAAAATGGTTGGGCTCTTGGAAATGAGATGTCAAAGGCAGAAAAGTTCCTATTTTTGTATGGTGTTTTTGTTTGTTTCTTTGTTTTTTGAGACAGGGTCTCACATCGTAGTTCAGGCTGGCCCTGAGCTCACTATGTAGCCCAAGCAAACCTCAAACTCAGCAGTCCTCCTGCCTCTGCCTCCCAAGTGCTGGGATTACAGACATGAACCACCACCCCTGGCACTGTGGTATGTGGTACTGATTGCTGGTGGGCATGTGTCACCATGCCAGTATTGCTATATGGGTTACCAGGGATCAAACCAGGGACCGAACCAGGGACCTTGCACTTGCTAGGCAGCACCAGAACCACTGAGCTAAACCTCCAGCCCTCATTTCTATTTTAAAAAAAAAGAAACATGTAAAATCATGAAAATGTATTGAATCATGTGATTAAAACAAAATTTTTAAAGTGTTGAAGGAAGTCATTGTGACTAAAGTAAGAGAATAGATTTGCAGGGTTGTACTTAAACTACTGTACTGAAGTATACCTGACATACCAACACTGCACATATTTAATATAAAAACTTTGTTAAAGTTAGGAGATGACTATACAGGTATAAAAATATCACCACAATTTAGGTCATAAATATGCTCCACATCCCCAAAATGTTCCCATGGCTGCTTATTATTTTGTTGTCATTAGTATTTATGGAAATAATATATAACATAAGATCTACCTTGTTAGCAAAATTTTTAAATATCTAATATAGTGTTGCTAGTGATGGGCTCCATGCTGTACAGTAGATCTCTAGGACTTACTTGTCTCAAATAGCTGAAAACTTTCTTTTTGAACTAAAATATCCTTATTTTCTCTTTTTCCAGTCCCACAAACCACCATCCTATTCTCTCATTCTATTTAGAGTCTTCATATAAGTTGTACTGAAATAGCTAACTCTGCAAATTATCTTTTAAAAAAAAAAACATACCTTTGCTTCACTAAGTTCAGTGAAATTTCAGACAAAGGCGAAGAAGTCAGGCGAGTGCTTATTACAAGGAAGAAGAGGAAGAGCTCCCAGTTGGGTGCCCCAAGGGTCTCCATGTGGCCTCTGCTTGGTCCAGAATGTTTTACGGATAGGCAGAGTACAGGAATTTATGGAGTTGTCCCAGGGCCAGCAAGCACAGGACGCCACAGGAGTGTAAAATGACAAATTGGAACTAAGCTCTCCAAACCATTATTCAGGGTGGAGAGTTGAAAGGAAATCAACTATTCTCACATTACTAAATTCTTGAAAACTGACCTTGGGTATCAGGAGGGATTACAATCCATCCCTGAATGTAAGAAGGTACTCTATTCCCATCTGCCTGAGGAAGTCCTTTGTGGGCTAAAGTCTCCACTTTCCTGCATATCCTTATTATAATTCTTCTCAGTGTGGCTGACCATGGGACGCAACTGCAGGCCTCTTCTCCAGACAGCTGCCTATTCCTAAGCTGCCTAAACAGCCTTTTACAGTATCAGGGAATATTTGTCCTCCTATATCTGGTTTATTGTATTTAGTATAATGTCCTCCAGGATCACTTATGTTGGCCAAATGCCAGGGTACAAAATGTGAACATTTATTGAGTTCTTGCTATTTTCCAATAATTCTACTAACCATTTCTTGTGCACATCCTCATTTAACCCTAGGGAAAATCTATGAAACACATGTTCTTTTCCTCCAGTTCACCCCTGCACACCCAAAGCTCAAAGAGTCTGAAAGATTTTCCCAAGATCACATAACTAGTAACACAGTCTGGGCCAGGCACTGACACTTTAAAACTCCTATTCTCTTCCATTTTAAAATGTATAAACTTATGGGATACAGTGTAATTACTTATTTAGAATATGTAATGATGTGCTCACTTCGGCAGCACATATACTAGAATATGTAATGATGAAATTGGGGTAGGCAGCATTTCCATCTCTTTAAACATCTTTCATAATATTTTTAGTTAGCCTGTACTAACTGTACACAGCTTGAAGGTACAGTGTGATATTTCCATACATATATAGAAAGCATACTGATCAAATCAGGATACAAAACATTGCCATTTCTGCTTGGTCATAGATACTGTGAACTACCATCACCTCCCACCATGCTGTAGAAGCTTAGTACTTATTCCCTCCTTCTAACTTTGTTTAAATACTTGTCATCTCATCACCCTCTATCCTCTGGCACCCTTATGCTTCCCAGACTTTAATAATTTCTATTTTATCTTCAGATCAATTTCAGAATCATCTGCACAGCTAAGGGAACAATCAACAGAGTGAAGAGACAACCTACAGAATGGTGAAGAAATATTACTAATAATTCATCTGACCAAGGACACGATCCTGAATAAGAAACTGAACAGACTCAGCAAAAAGAAAGCACAAATCATCCGATTTAAAGCAAGCACCCTTCATCTAGATAGAGTGGCCACTGAATATGAAAAATTGTTTGCATTACTAATCATCAGAGAACAGAAAATAAAACCACAGTGCGATGTCTTCTCACCCCACTAAGAACAGCTACTAACAAAAAGACTAAAGGTATCAAGTGGTGGTCATGTGAAAAAAAACAAATTCCCATGCACTGTTGATGGAGAGGTAAATTACTACAGCCACCACTGAGAGTAATACAGAGGTTCCCAGAGAACCAAAACTAGATCTAAATATTCCTCTTCTGGGTATATATCCAAAGGAAATGAAATCACCATCCCAAAGTGATATTTGCATACCTATGCCTACAAGAGCACTATTCACAGTGACTAAGGTAAGAAAACAATCTTAAGCGCCCATCAGTGGACAAATAAGCACTATGTGAGTTAGATGACAGATTAAACAGACTGACAAACATATAGACAAATAGATGATAGATAAAGCAATGTAATATTTTTCAGCCATAAAGAAGAATGACAGCCTATCATTTGCAGCAAAACAGATGGAACTAAAGGAAATTAAGTGAAACAAGTTAGACACTTAAAGTACCACATGTTCTCTCTCATAGGTAAAAGCTAAAAACCATGTCCATGTAAAAGCTAAACACTGATACTCCTTAAGAAGGAAAATACTAGTGGCCAAAGCTTTTTGGAAACATTCCTCGACAAACAGAGGGGATGAATTTGAGTGGAGACAAAATGGCTTTGAGGTCAGAGAGACCTAGTTGGAGATCATTTTACTCAAATGAGAGATGTGTGACACTGTATGAACAACTTAACCAGCCTTAGCCTCTGATTCTTCATCTGTATTATAGAAATAAAAGCACCACCCAACTCCGCATTTACTGTGAGAATTAAATGAGATAATGCCTATCAAAGGCTTGGTGTGGAAATAGCTCTCAATATAAACTTATTGTTAGGATCATTAGGGTTATCCTAAATTCTGACACTCAAATTCCCACCTTCCAGATAGCTTTCCATATTTCTGTCATAACCATCCATTAAGAAATACAACATCAGCCAGGGAATTAACTCAAGTGGTACCACATCTACCTAGGAAGCACAAGGGCCCAAGTTCAATCTCTGATACTAAATAAAAGAAAGAAATACAAAATCACAAATGCCAGCAAAGACACTTTCTATCAAAATCCATCTTCTTCTTTTCCCTTTCCAAGTACTAACTTTCTGGGGTGGCTTGGAACCTGCCTAGGTTTCCAGGCTCTATGGTTCGGGCAGCTCACTTTCCTAATGTTGAGCACATAGGCCACACAGAAGAACATCAGCTAGGAAGTTTTTGTTAAGCTTCTATTCCATGTTATACGTGGAGTCTAACATTATCTTTTCAATAAAAACTTACTTATACTGGTATACACACAATATCCTACCATGACAGAAACCATCATAATGTGAGTATTGCAGGAGGAAGTTATCACGTAGAGAGACAGAGAAGGGAGAGGGACCAAACCTTCTCTTGTGTAGCAACCCTCTTGTGAGATTTAACCGCAGTCCCAAAAGAACTGTATCAAGCCCCTCTGAGAGTCATACCCTTGATGACCTAATTACCTACCACCAGCCCTTCTATACTCTCCCAACACCACCATCTTGAGGATAAACACAGCAGCCTAGGAACAACTGTCTGGACATCTAAAGTCAAACAACTAGACACTAAAAGGCCTAAGAATCCTCCTTGTCTTCAGGAATTCCCTTTCCCACTTGCCCAGTGGATGTCTTCACCACTAGATCCAGCTTCATCTACATTTGTGTCCATTACCCAGCTAGATCCAACCCCTTTCTTTCCTTTAACTTAATATTCAAGGTCAGACATATAATTAAGTTATTCCCTCTTTTAAATCAAAGAGCTATTATGTTAACTATCCAAGACAGTGCTAATCACTATCAGGGAACAAAATAGAATCTAATTTAAGTGACTTATAATTAAAATTTAAATAGTATTTCCTGGAGCAGTGACTTGGAAAATATGTTTCATATACACAAGATTCTTATATACAGCATGCTCCCTGGGACTTTTCATAAATGCCTCCTCCCCAGGAAGGATTCCCTTGACTCTACAGCACCCCCTATCAGTCTTAACCATATTATTTTGTCAGGAATAAGTCCTTCATAAAATTTGACACTTGCTAAGATAACCTTATTTGCTAATCTCTTCTATCAGCTTCATCAAAGTGGAGAATTTGATGCCTTGATGATATTTTCAATGTCTAGAACAGGGCCAACATGGGGCAAATAATATGCAAAAATGACTGCTCCCAAGGATCCATCCAGTTTGTGTGCAACTCACAGCAAGCTAGTTTTCATTCTATGGTTTTTTTCCCCTCTCTAAAAGTATTTCACAACGTATGAGTAAGAGTGACAGAATTATCGAACTACTCATTCTTTCTTTCAACAAACATTTATTGAATGCTTACTACGTGTCAGGTGCTGTGCTAGGTGCTGGCAGTAAAATAGTAAGTAAGTCAGACAGGCTCATGCTGTATGGCAGCTCCCTTATTGCAGGAAGAACAGCTTCTGTACGTTGATACACAAATAAAAAGCAAGATTGGTCATTAAAGATGGTGATCGTTGCCAGGGAGGAAGGCACCAAGATGATGTGACAGAAGTGACTGGGGGAAGTGAGGAGGGAAGGCTGCTTCAGCTGAGGCTGTCAGAAAGGCCTCTCCCCTAAGGGAACATTCAATTCTGGATTGTGAGGAGATGGTCAGAAGAAATCTTGGCAGAAGAAAACTGCAGAGAGAAGAAGCTCAGTGCTGTCAAGCCCTCAAACGTAGTAGTGCAGGGGAGAGGAAGGCATGTCAGCATCAGTGGAAGGACGGTGTTTATTTCATGCAGGGTCTTGAGGACAGGAGGAAGGGCTTGCACTTTAGAGTACAGAAGTTAAGCTGGAGAATGATACAATCTGCTTTGCATATTAAGAAAATTATATTAGCTGCTGGTAGAGAAAGAAAGGAGGGACAAAAATAGACATGAAAGACCTGTGAGAGTCATGCAGCTAACTGACGAAGCGCTGATGGCGTATTCCTTTTTCTTGGCTGGCTGTAAAAGCAAAGAAGAAAAACTGAGATATCCTTATCTTATTCTAATACAAGGGACAATCCACAGGTATAGTGAATGTTAAAAAAAAACTTTAAGACCTTAGAATAAAAGGCACTTGTCAGGAATAATGAGGGAGAGCAGTTTGAGGAGGACTGATGGCAATGTGTCTTTGGTTGTAATAACGTTTTAAACATTCACTGTTTTTATGATTACCTTGTATTTAATAATCATTTATATTTTCTGTCAAATAAAAACACTGTTCACCTTATTTTCATGGGATCTGACACTATGCAACTTCTGGTCCTTCCCCACAGTTTGAAAGATCACAAAAGGTAAATGTTTTGGATCAGTTCAGGCATTGAGGCAGCCAAGAAAAGACACTCGTGAAAGAGGACATCCAGAACTACTTCATGGGATATACGCAATCAAAGTGAAGAGGAGTACTGTGAGGATGACTAATGACAATGTGTCTTTTACTACAGTTGTGTTAAATTTAAGCATTCACTGTATTTCAACATACCATGTGCATTTTTATCAATTATTTAATAAATAACTTGTATGGGCTGGAGATTTAGCTCAGTGGTTCTGGCACCTGCCTAACAAGCACAAGGTCTTGAGTTCAATCCCCAGTAACTACATACAATGCTGGGTGTGGTGACTCACGCCCATCAGCAATCAGTACCATATATCACAGTGCTGGGCATGGTGGTTCACGCCTGTAATCTCAGCACTCAGGAGGCAGAGGCAGGAGGATTGCTGAGTTTGAGGCCTGCTTGGGCTATATAGTGAGCTCAGGACTAGCCTGAACTACAAGGCAAGACCCTGTCTCAAAGAGGAAAGAAAATAAAGAAAAAGAGAAAGAGAGAGAGGAAGGAAGGAGGGAAGGAAAGAGAAAGAGAGAGAGGAAGGAAGGAAGGAAGGAAGGAAGGAAGGAAGGAAGGAAGGAAGGAAGGAAGGAAGGAAGGAAGGAAGGAAGGAAGGAAGGAAGGAAGAGAGAGACAGAGAGAGAGAGAGAGAAAGAAAGAAAGAAAGAAAGAAAGAAAGAAAGAAAGAAAGAAAGAAAGAAAGAAAGAAAGAAAGAAAGAAAGAAAGAAAGAGAGAGAGAGAGAGAAAAAAAGAAAGAAATAGAGAGAGGAAGGAAGGAGGGAAGGAAAGAGAAAGAGAGAGGAAGGAAGGAAGGAGGGAAGGAAAGAGAAAGAGAGAGGAGGGAAGGAAGGAGAAAGAGAAAGAAAGAAAGAAAGACAGAGAGGGAGGGAGGAAAGAACTTGCACATTTGTATGCTTTGTTATTTGTAGTAAAGCATATAAAGTGTGGACTACACTGATGGAGTCACACAAATGTGTTGTGATGTAATGGCTAAGAACTGCTGTTCTGAAGAAGGTAATCCTGGTTGGCCAGGTGAGAAGTCTGGGAAGCCAAGGACTGATAAACACACACTCACAATCCTACAAGACAACTGCTTTGCTCTTCCTTGCTAGGATATAATTGGATTTGCCATCTCTTGAAACCACACATATCAATCTTGGATATGACTCCAGCTATGCCACTGTGATCTTGTCCCTGAAAGGCAGAGTCCCCAGCTTCTAGGTGAGTCAGGGTTCTGGCCCTGCTGCCAAAACTCTAGAGTGATCAGCTGTGGCCATCGTAAGATATTCCCTATTGACTCTGGCTGGGAACCCAGTGACACTGAGAAATACAGGTTAAAGGACAATTCTTCACAATCAAATCCATCTGTCTCCTAGGATCACCCAGTCCAATAGTTCTCAACATAGTTGGACAGTAAGAATCATCATGCACTTTTTTAAAAGCTTTCAGAAATAGAGTTAAGAAGTCACTATGCTTTTAATTCTTACGCAAATGGTGCTAGAGTGTTAGTGGGCAACCGGATTTGAGAGCCATGAGGCCTAACCCAACTGTCTTGTCTATCACTTAGGAGCCCACGGGACCTTCTGCCTCCTGATTCTTACTCCTAGGTTGGGCTTTGACACAAAAATACGCACCCAGAGATTCTAACAGCCAGCTTTGAGTTGGTGGCCACCAGGTTCTAGAAAAATGATCAGTACCTCATTTCGCCCTCACAGCCACCCTCTGGAGAGGTGGCATCAAGACAGGCTAAGCACTTAGCTCAGTGGAGCCACACCTGCCTCACAGCACAAGGTCCTGAGTTTTATCCTGGACAAAGAAAAAAAAAGAAATTGCAAAACTCGAGCTCAGAGAAAAGTCAGTAATGGACCCGAGGTCACATAGCTGTAAAACATGTCAAGGCCACACCCAGCTCTTATGGTTCCAAAGCCCATGTTCATTTTCACTAAGCAATTATAACACCACACTACCTCTCAGGGAAATCAAGTATCTCTGTGACTTTGGGAGAGTTATTTAACCTCTCTGATTCCTCAGACCTATCTGTAAATTTCCTTTTGCCCATTATCTCTCCCCTCTCCCCAATTTCTCAAAAGCACTGTTTCTTCCCCCTTCCTGCTTTGGTCTTTATCTGTCATGGTCATCTTAACTACCTATCCTTTTAAGTCTTGGGCAAATACCCTAGCATGTAGCAGAGAGTGTGGCCCAAAGTAAGCAGTCAATGTCCACTGAACTGAATGCTATGCCTCTCCTGGCAATGTGACACAGAACGTGGAGTCCGGATGGTGTTCTGACACTCAGCCAAACCCTATACAAGCACCAAATTTGCTTTCATTAAACTCCCTTACAAGGTGAACTGGGCACTCTGGAAAACTGCAAATAACAAATTATCTGTGTGACCCCAGTGATTCATTTAGGAGGATTAACTATACTTGCATAACTGCATATGTTATACATCTGTTCTTGGTATATTCAAGGCAAAAAAAATGCAGATTATAATGCCAAAGATAAGAGGACTTTCCCATAGCATATAGCACAAGCATTACAGAACAATGAAATTCTAAAGCTCCCCACACCATGCCAAGTTGGGGCATCCACATCATCAAAAGGTTACATATTTCCAAAAAGTGACCCTTGTCAAAGTGAATAAGAAGAGAAGCTTAGATCAAAGCTGATGATCAAAATCAAGAAATAGCCACACGTGTAATTACAGTACTCTTGGAAGCTGAGGCAGAAGAACTGCAAATTCAAGCCCAGCCTGGGCAACTTAGTGACTAGTGTGACTCAACTGCAACTAAAAACTAAAAAGAGCTTGGGATGGGGCTCAGTGTGAAGGCCCTGGACTCAATCCTCACTACCACACTGTTTCTAAATCCCTCCCAAGACAATCATCATGAAACCCAGAGGTACAAGGCCCCCCTGGGCACTCCAAACCCCTTTCTATAGTGAGAGAATGGGTAGCTTCAGAACCTTTGCATTACAGAAAAATCCACTACTCTTTTAACCTTAGAGAAATTTTTCATTTAAAAATCTCTGTGAGATAACAAATATTTAATATAAAAATAATAATAGTTTCATCATACTGATCCTTTTTCTCATTCATTCATCCACTCAACAATAATTTGCAAAGCACTCACTAAATACTCATGCCCCTTCACTGTACTTGTAGAGGTAGAGGGAAGCACATGATAAGACCAGTAATAATGATTCACAATCCAAAAAGACAAAAACAAAGAAAAAGTTCTACAGGAGTTGGGCCAGCTTCATTCTTTGAATTTCAGCTTCTTTATCTGAAAAATGAGAGTGGAGTGCCATTTTTCCATGCATCAGGTAATAGACAGTAATCATCTCACTGTGATGTCTGGCACATAGCAAGTACTCACTAAGGGACCATTATGGCTGCATGAAAGGAACACAGTAAGGCACCATGGAACTGCAGAACAGGGAATACCTAACTGTGGAAGTATCTAGCGAGGTAGTAAAGGCCTCATGTCCCCTAGTCAGTACTGTACTTGAGAGACTAACAATGTTGTTGCTTATATACGACTCAGCAACGCTGAATGCCTATTACCTTGCCATTTTGGAGACCTCCACTCAGGAGCCTCTGACTTTT
Source organism: Thryonomys swinderianus (assembly GCA_004025085.1). NCBI lineage: Eukaryota > Metazoa > Chordata > Mammalia > Rodentia > Thryonomyidae > Thryonomys > Thryonomys swinderianus. The sequence goes on from PVIC010000411.1 coordinate 40,041, forward strand.
CCTCTCTACAGTGACACCTGATACATAGCTTTTCTCATTCTCTGATGGACACCAGAGTCTTCTAAAGGAAAAAAAAAAGTATAGAATTATGAGAGTATGTAATCATTAAAATTAATTGCTCACAAACATTAGAAATCAGACAAACATGAAATATGAATGAGGATTTGCTAAAAGCCATTTATATTAAATTACTTTTATAATAATATTTAACTTTTAAGCATTAAATATTCAGTGGTCCTTGTCTTGCCATTTGCAAAGAAGCTTCCAGGTGTTTCACAGCTGGAGGAGTGGGCGCCACCATCTTGTCTCGAGGACCTACGGGGCTGAACACCAGACCTGCAGCTCTGAGAGTTGGGATCAATAGATGTTCCAGTGACTTGGCCACTAGCCAGCTCCCATTCATTCAACAGAAATGTCCTGGAGCATATGGTGGGAGGTCAAGAATAGACAGATACACAAAGAATATCTCAAAAGTCTAAAACTAAGAAGAAAACACATAAGATAGAAATCAAATAATTTTTGTGTTATCTACATTTCCCCCACACCCATATCCCACAGAATTATTGAATAGTTTTTTCTTTATCTTGCTCTTTTCTATCTCTTTTCTTTGCCTACACTGTTCCTCATGCCTTAGAGTCCCTTCCAACCACCTCCAAATTCTCTTATGGATTTATATTAAAAGGCACTATAAAAGGGGTTACTTCCATAAGGCACTCCCAGGCAGCACACACAGAATCATATAGTTATATACACTTGTCTTCTATGAACCCCAATCCACCCTTAACAAGCACACTTTAATCATGACACCTACCACACTTCCCCTGTCTCCCCAACCAGCTCATGAGCTTTTTTTCATCTAATTCATCAGTGTATTTCTGATATCCTCAGCAGGACCAAACACAGAGTAGGGTTCAATAAACTTTGGCAAATCAATAAATTAATGGAGCAAATTCATTTGCTATGTGTTATAACAAATATGTTTACTTAGTATCATGCAGATAAGACAGGAGGACCTGACAAACTGCCTGCAAGGGATAGAGAATAAAGAAACTATGCCAAGCGTGGTGGCTCACGCCTGTCATCCCAGCACTCGGGAGGCAGAGACAGGAGGATTGCTGAGTTTGAGGCTTGCCTGGGCTACAGCTCAGGGCCAGCCTGAACTACAAAGCAAGACCCTGTCTAAAAAAAAAAAAGAAAAGAAAAGAAAAAAGAAGAAGCTATCAGAAAATTTCTAGAAGATACAATAACATTTGAAAACTTTGAAAACAAAACTGAGTATCTTATTGTTATAGATCCTGAAAACTGAAATTACTTAAAGGGCACTGTGTTCCCAAAAAACTACTTTAAGTAGTTTCCTATCTATTTAGTATCTTATGGCCTCTTCTGACTACATCACCACCCTCCAAAGTCATGTGAACAGCAAAGGACAAGCAGGAACAGAAGAAAGAGGTGGTTCTGTCTTCAGATGGCATGAAGTGCTCCTGACTCAAGCCCTTCTGCTAAGGCGCACAACAGTAATTCCAGCCAGGAACCTACACAAAAGCTAAGTGGCCTTATAAGTAAGTCTTTACCAAACCAAACCTTTGGTGGCAATTCATAAGCTCCTCAATTCCCTTCCTACCACCCGCTCCTGGGTAGGCTTCTTAACCTGCTGATATCACAGCGACTACAGGGTTCCCACAGACACCAAATTTCTCCCTGAATCTACTTGAAAACTCAAGCTTGTCAAGATATACAGTTAGAAAAAGTCCTTGGATCCTCTAGCCCTAAGTTACATAGAATCCAGCGATTATGATGACCTAATGTACAACTTCAGTTCCAGCCACTACGAGCCACTACCAAGGAAAGTTGGTGTCTTCCTAAGTAGAAATAAAAACCCAACTGCTATTGCCAGGAAAAAATTTCTTAAGTGAGAAAAGGCTAGGCTGATCTTGAACAAAGACGCAGGAGCTCCAGCCAGTTCTTACATTAGGCTGTGGTGTCCTGTGAAGCTCAAAACTCAGCTCAAAACTGCCGGCCCAAGAAAACTGAAGACTACACTAAGGAGTTTTGAAGCAAAGTGTGCAGCTTTATCCTAAATCCCACATACCAGCCTGGGACTTTCTGTGAGAGAACAGGCTGATAAAGGAGAGGGTGGGAAGCCCGCTTTTAGGCCTAGTTACAGAATGTTCTTGAAGTTAGGGCGGAGTCATACTTTAGCTTCATTTCATTGGTTACAAGCTTACAGGTTCTCATTGGCTAGTACAGCGTAGAGACTACAAGCCCCCATGGGTTAGAACGTTGCAGAGGTTTCCACCTATCACAAGAGTACCCACAACAATCCCTTTTAACAGTCAAGGCACTTCTGGGTTGAAGCCGGCTGAGTCTTCTGAGGCCCCATCCAGCCTCATCTGTAACAAAAATTGTGGGAGCTCAGGCAGCATTGCAGTGAAAGTAACAAAGTTTACAGTTAAACAACAGAGGGAGGGCGGTGGTCTGCCTGGAGCCCTCTAAGAAGTAAGCAGAATCTGTACTTGAGTGCAAGGTTTTACAGATTCGGTTTTCCCTTTCACTGGACACTCCAATTAATGCATCCCCTCTTTCTGTGTCTTCAAGCCTGGGAAAGTTACTTGTTTGTCTCCAAACACCCTTATCTATTCCCAACCTGTAATCTGAACAACCCTGTTGAATCCTCTTGAATTTTTAAAATGAAAGACTTGGCATTATGTATTATTTGGTAGGCCTCATATCTGTAAATAAATATATCTAAATATATGGCAGCTGAATACTACATTTACATGTTGTTTAAAAAACTGTAAGCAGGTGAAGGAATTACAGAGCAGGAACTGGGGCAGGAAAAGTTCATGTCTCTAGTGAATTCTTACCAGTCTATGCTGCATCACCATTTGTTTTTAATGTCTTCAGCTGAAGACATATCAAAAGCACAGTAGGCTAGAGATTTAGCTCAGTGGTTCCAGTGCCTGCCTCGCAAGCGCAGTCCTGAGTTCGATCCCGGTAACCACATACAACAATGCTGGGCATGGTGACTCACGCCCTCCAGCCATCAATACCACATACCACAGTGCCGGGCGTGGTGGCTCACGCCTGTAATCCCAGCACTCGGGAGGCAGAGGCAGGAGGATTGCTGAGTTCCAGGTTTGCCTGGGCTACACAGTGAGCTGAGGGCCAGGCTGAACTACAAAGCGAGACCCTATCTCAAAAAAAAGCACAGTGTACTCAACTCTGACATAGTTTCTAGTTTTCCACCTCTTCCCACCTCCTCAAGGTGTTTAGTCCACACACCTGCCTTACAGAACTGCCTCTGATGACTACCTCTCTAGGGGGCAGCTCGGTAACAACCTGCATGACTTACATACAATGGATGGTGTAGCATGGCACAATGACATCTCTCAATCACAGTGAGACTCCACTGAATTTGTACCTGTTTGCTATAAACACACACCTGGGAAACCTGCTTAGGTAACACCCTGGGCCCTAGTAAATGACGAGGCCGGTAGTTCGCTCACTCTCTTAGATACTCATCTACCATGTGAACGTGTGAACGTGGTGAGATAGTGCCTCCTTCTCCCAGTCCCTGGAAGAGTGAGTGCTAGGCTCTCTGGCATCAATACATATTCCAGTGCTCTGATATTGTGTGTTTCGGTGTGTGTCCTTGGTGTGCAACCTAACCAATACACCTAAACCTAACTTCAGTTCAGCTTGGGGCTAACAGAGGCTACCTTGATTAAAAACTTGACATAGGTAAGACATGAGCCACAAGGGCATCTGGCCATGTAAACATGTTTCCTGTGACAGGGATGTCTGGTCAAGGGCTGTGCGCACAGACAGTAGGCAATTTCCAGGATAAAGAAGTATCCCGGGAAAGACCCTCGGGTCTATGAACATCCACAACTCTCTTCCCATCAGGGGAGGGCTAGAAGTTATAACCGCTATCCAGAGAGAAATCGCAATAACAAATGGAGGAAAATACTAACAGTGCTCCTTCTCCCCACAGTATTGATAGACTGCCGCCTCCTATGTAGTTTCTTTCAACCCAGGGAAACTCCATTACTATCAGCCTCAAGAAGAACAGCACCCAGAAGTGACATGCATCACTTCTACCCTAAAGCCCACATCAAACTTCACAGAAGGTTGGGAAATGTAGTCTGGCGGTGTGTTCAAGGAGGACAGAGAAATAGAAACCTGGCTCAGAGACACACAGTTGTAACCATAGCTATTTGGGAGGCTGAGGCCAGAGGATCATGAGTTTGAGGACAGCCTCAGCAACTTAGAACCTGTCTCAAAATAAAACAAATGGGAATGAGGGAGCAGCTCAGTGGTAGAAAACTTGCCTAAGAAGCATATGGCCCTGGGCTCAAAATCCAGTATTACCAAAAGAAAAAAAAGGAGAAAAACATAGATTTTTGGTAAGCAGCACTTGGTGATAGAAAATATCTTGCATTTTCATGTTTAAGAACACTGGTGCAAAATGAGCCTTCCACAGCCTGTGACAAACTGCAGGCAGCAAGCACACAGAAATGTCTCTGGATTCGTACCCCAGCACCCTCCCTAGCTATGATCCTCTCAGAGCCTCAGATTCCACAGACCAAGACAGACTGCTATCAAATGACGTAAGAGAATGTGTGCAAAGCACCCGTCCCAGCGTCCAGCACACAGTGGGTATCCCACACATGTGGCCATGCTGACGGCAAGCTGGAGTGAATCATTCTTTGTGGCTAAGAGATGGTTACCACTTTCAGTCTGGAAGACAACTGATTATAAATAGCACCTGCTACCAGTCAGTTTGTACTCTCCCTGCCCTGCCTTGGCACGTATGCCCCACACCCACACTCTACTCGCAAAGAAACTCTAGTCTTTGAAAAGGGACTGAACATCCAGTCCCTACCCTGACAGTGCTCCTGTTCGGCCTTTCGCTACAGCCCAGACATACTACTGAGCTCGCTCGTTCGTTCTGCCTGTCACGGCACAGAAAATGCCAACTGTCATATGCTGATGACATTGTATCCACCAGTCAGTGCACAAATGTGCACTGGCGGGAAGGAGGTCTGATTACCCAGCAAGTCTATTTGTTCTTTGCTTTAAAGTGATCAATCATCTACTCCGATTTCAGTGAAATGGCCTAAAACGGGGAAAAACAAAGAGCCCAGAGCGTGGGCACAGTAGATTAGTGGCAGGTCTCAGTGGCAGCTCTGAACAAGCCACCCTGTGAGGAGCGCAAAGCCACTGGCATCCTGAGCGCTCAGGCAGGAAGTGAGGGGCACCTCCCACGGCCAAGCCCCAGCAAGGACCGCAGCTGCAGCCACTACTTGCACAGCACTTAGAGCCTCTACAGCTCAGAGACCGTGGAATCCCACACTCTGCTTCTGAAGCGCTGCTGCTCCAGTCCCTACCAGACAGCTCTCTCCACCTGCCAACAAACTCAGATGTCAAGAGTCTTCCCTACCCATTCCGGTTCTCTGACCTAGCAATTCCATCCTGGTAAACTAACCCCGTAAAATAATCCTGGGTTTGGAAATGGCCTTCTGTGCAATATAATAATAACAGAACAGTGAAAACCAAAACAGATTTGAAACACTCTGGCCACCCCAATGATAAGGAAATTGTTTCACTGGGATTGTAGAACATCGAGACACTGAAATACATGTTTGCCATTAATCTGTTACAGACCAGACTCTGCGCCATTAATACTAAGTGGGAAAAGTAAGTGTCATGAAGAGGAGGAGGAAGGAGAAGTGGAGATGCGCTACACACACTATCCTTGGGGCAAAAGCGCACAGAAACTCTCTGTACTATTTCTGCAACTGCAGTGAGTCTCTGTTTCAAAATAAAAAGGTATTTTTTAAAGAAGTAGGAACAAATATGCACAGGAAGGCTACATGGCGTAGAAGCTGAGAGCATGTGCTTTAAAAACAGTAAGTGCAGGAGGACAATTATGGGAGGAATTTTAAATCTAATCCATTCTCTCCAATTTTTTTCTGTTGTTAACAAAACTCCATGAAGAACCCCTTCTGATGACCCTCCCACACCCTGCTGCCGATCTCTGTGCTACTTTAGTCTTGGAAGAACTGACCAGAAATCACAGCCGACATACAGTCGGTTCCCTGTAACTAAATCATCAAGCCGGTCAGCAGCATTCATTAGTTCTTCCCCCCTGCTGCGTGCCAGGAGCGGTGGGTGTTTGACAAATATTAATCCTAATCACAATTTTTGAGGGTGGGTATGATTAATTCCACTGTAAAGATGAGAAATGAGATCGGAAGGGGTCCAATCACTTGTCCAATACCTCATATCTGAGGAGTCGGACAGGCTTTAAACCGAAACCAGACTTCTCAATCTAAGATGGTTTTCAACTGTTTACTTTTGAAAGTTTCATTACCCCGCTGCTACGGTCATGTGCTGCTGGGCTCAAAGCCCTTGGGAGATATTTAGACAACAGTGGACTCGCTGCTATAGCAAGAACCTGTCAGCACGGGATCCTTCTCTCTCGCCCTCCACCTGCACGCTGAGCAAGCGCAGTGCTTCCTAAAAACTGGGGAATTTCACTCAGGCATCAGTTTCCACCTTTTCTCTTGTGACGATGCCCCTGCTCCCTCCAGGCCACCGCAGTCCCCACTGTCCCCTGTGGTCTTCTCTCAGCTTCCTCTCCCAATAGTTTCCTGCCCGGTCCCTGTGGGAACTTGGGTTTCCAATCCTTGGCTTTAAACAAACTGCGCGGCTGATGGAGTGAAGGAGCCTGGGTGTGCCCATTCTTAGCGCCAACGAATAAAAGCGAAGACCTCTGCAGCTCCATTCTCTGCAGGCTAGGGAATTTAATACAACCCAGCTGGCGCCGCGCCGATTTAGCCCCAAGAATGCCAGAGGCCACGGCTGTGAAAGCAGAACAAGGGGGAGGAAGAGAGGGCGAGGTGTAGCACAAAGAGGCTGTTGGAAGTGTGACCCCCTGCACCACCAGGCCGAGATAAGCTCCCCCTGGGTCTGTTCATGAGGAAGACGCGGAGGGAGAAGCCAGGCAGGGGTTCCGAGGCAGCTCTGCGGCTCGCACCGCTCTCTCACGAAGCGTTAGCTCCACTCACTGGCTGACAATAAATTAAACTCCGGGAAGCCAGCTTTCAAGCAGCCAGGAGGCCCAGCCAGGAAGAGACGTCAGAGCACGATTTGCACCCGGGACCCTGAAGGAATCACGCGCCATGTGAAAGGCCTGCCCTGGAGGAGTTAGCAGGCCGCGTCCCACCACCATCCAGGGCGCCCACGTCTCGGCGCCTTCCTCACCCTTCCCCTGCTGCTCCAGGGCCCTCGCCAGTGGAGAGGAAAAGGCAGCAGCTCGCTCCCGAGCATTCACTGCTGATTTGAATTCTAGATCCCCTCTGGAAAGAAAAGCTACAAAGAGCCAGAGATTGAGCTCAGTGGCTCCGGCACGTGCCAGCAAGCTCAAGGTCCCGAGTTTGATCCCCGGTAAGCACATACCACAATGCCAGGGGTGCTGGCTCACGCCTGCCATCCCAGCACTCAGGAGGCAGAGGCAGAAGGAATGCTGAGTTCAAGGCTTGCCTGGACTACACAGTGAGCTCAGGGCCAGCCTGAACTACAAAGCGAGACCCTATTTCAAAAAAAAAAAAAATAGCTACACAATCAGCTACAAAATCAGGCATGCAAAGCAGACTCTCAGCTTTGAAATGACAAGTTCCTGCAGTTCCTGCAATACCCGCTTCTGTGCCGGCATTTATCGAGCACTACCTCAGAGCACGGGGGCTGTACTTCAATTCCAACTCTGCTTCCTACTGGATATGGACACATAACCTCTTGTGCCTCGGTTTCCTCTGTGCAGAGGGATAACATGAGAAAGTACTTGATAGTGTTCTTAGGACTGAGATAATTCATGTAGATGGCATTTTCTTTTAATAAAGTTGGCTACTGCTACACCCCATTTTATGATCACAACAACTCTCTGGTGCTCTGTTAGGTGAACGGTGACACAGCAAAGAACACAGCCAGCCTGAAGTTGGGAGTTGCAGGTGGAACCTCCCAGAGTAATTCCAAAGGGGAGTTGGACATTGAGCTGGATATTTATTAGGATCAGGGGACTAATGGGAGCGTTTGGGTGCGGAGCTGTGGGGGCTGAGATTGGGGGAGTGAGAATGGCTGAGTGCATGCATGGCTCTAACAATGGGCTCCGGGACCTTGTGGAGGGCCAGGTATGTCGTGTCCCGTGCGTTGTGCCCAGGCTCAGGCGGGGCTGCTGGATGTCACAACGTGCTGTGATTGTTCTTGCAGTTCAGGAACTCAGGTGGCCCAGTGGGCAGGGCAGGGGTGGCACTAACAGAGTCCGATTTAGCAGCATGGGACACCTAATTTTATAATGAAGACTGGGAACCCCCCCCCCATCCCCATTGTGAACCACACCCTATCCTGCCACTGATGGAAGAGCATCCAGATTTTCTAGGGCTTCTTTTAAAACTTCTTTACTGAAACCAGACCTGACCAGATGCCTTGTGAGAGTACAGGACAGCTAATCTGCTAACCCAACTCAGCCCCACTGGTGTGTTGCCAGGTGGTAATGCCCGGGCAGGTGACTCTCAGCAGACACGACAACAGCTTCCTGTGGGAAAGAAAGCCATGAGCCAAAGGATGGACTTGCCGCGTCCTGGGGTTGATCACTGACATCAGAGGGGAGCCACCATGGAATGTGCAGCAGACCCAGCGTGAAGTCTGCTCACCTACAAACCCTGGGACCTGCACTTCCAAACAGTGCACATCTCTTAACATCCTAAACTCTGTTTGTAATACAGGGAGAATAGAAATTGCACAAGATCACTGTGTAGTTCAAATGAGGCTATGTGTCTGAAAATGCTTTTGTTATAGCAACCATAAAAAATAAAAATAGGGCCGGAGGGTTAGCTCAGTGGTTCCAGCGCCTGCCTCGCAAGTGCAAGGTCCTGAGTTCAATCCCTGGTAACCACACACAATGCTGGGCATGGAGACTCACTCCCACCAGCCATCAATACCACATACCACATACCACAGTGCCGGGCGTGGTGGCTCACGCCTGTCATCCCAGCACTTGGGAGGCAGAGACAGGAGGATTGCTGAGTTCGAGGTTTGCCTGGACTACATAGTGAGCTCAGAGCCAGCCTGAACTACAAAAGTGAGACCCTGTCTCAAACAAAAAAAAATAAAATAAAATAAAAAATAAAAATACCCTTTTTACTTTTAAAGTTTTCAAAATAACTATACCAGTCAACAATGTATTGGGTATTCACTTCACACTAGACATCATTCTAAATGCTTTACAAAACCCATTACTTTTACAGTTAATTTGCCCAATAGCTCAGAGTAGATACAAATTCTTTGGTTTTGTGGTACTGGAGGTTGAACTCCAAACTTTCATGATGAGCTACATTTCCGGCCTTTTTTGTTTTTATCTTGAGATAAGGTTTCTCTAACTTGCTAAGTTACCCAGGCTGGGCTCAAATCTAAATCCTCCTGCTATGACTTCTGGTATTATTCTGTTATTTTACAGATAAAGAAACTGAGGCTCCTAGAAATTAAATTTTCCCAGATTATGGAGCTGGTCTGTGAAGACACCAGGAGTTTTCCTTTCTTGAACTCCCAGAACCCTTTCCCTGTAGGGTAAAAGTCCTCTCCAAAATTCATGTTGAAATTTAATAGCCATCATGGTATTAAAAAGTCATCTTTTCAGAGGTAATTAAGTCATGAAAGCTCCGTTCTCATGAGTAGACCAGTATCATTATCGCCGGCGTGGAGTCAGAGCAAGAGACAGTTTATGTGTCCCCCACCCCATACCGTTCCTGTCACGTCACACCTTCCACCATGTCATTAGGAAGAGGCCTTCATCAGAACAGGGAGGCTCCTCAACCTTGGACTTCCAGGCCTCCAGAACCCCATCCTATGGTACTCTTTGTAGATCTCAGAAGGGAACCTAAAGGAGAGGGAAGGGGGGGGAAGAGGGGTAGTCTAAATGATCAAGGTGCAATATGCACCTGTACCAATCCCTCAAGATGAATGGAATTACTATGCATGGCAACACATACCACAGTAAACTAAAAATATTAAAATTTTTAAGAAGCTAATGGAGTAAGACACCTTCATGCCTATCTCTAAAACCTTACCACATTCCACTGTAAATGTCAGCTCAAATCTCTGAGCAGACACTGTATACTACGAACTGTACCAAGCCACAGACACCAAAGATGACACTGGCCCTACCCTTGAGGAGCCTCAAGTGTACTTGCTGCAGGAGACAAAGATGGCGCGGATGTGTTGTGCTTGGGAAGCCGGGCAGGTCAGAGGAAGTATTAGACTCAGGGTTTTGCAAGGGAAAATTTGATCTGGGTCAGCAGGGTGAAGGATTTGTGCCCAAGGCTGAGCGATCTGCACTGGACCCAGGAAGTGACGCTCGGGGTGAAGACCACAGCTTCTCCGAAGACTTGAACAGCAGCCACCCCTGGAAACAGCGAGGACCCGAACTCTTTCTCCAGTGAGAACAGCTGAGTTTGTTTCAGGGAAACCAGCTGCAGCAAAGCTTCTTCCCGGAAATCAGCACCATGCAGTCTTCTCCCCACCCCCACCCCCACCCCCACCCCCGGTTCTCCTTTTATGCCACTGACAACAGTCCTGAGGTAGATGGATCTTCCTGCGCGGAGACCCGCTGACCCGGCTCAGCTGGGCCTTCCACATGGACCATTCGTTAGTCCACCATGAGGAGGAATGACAGTCTGCAAAGGGCTGCGGACGGAGGGAGCACAGAAGACACGGTGCCTGGGCTCCCAGGAGGACCTCACTCACTTGAGCAAGCACAGGGAGGACTACGATGGGAGGGGAGCAGCGCCCCCCCAGGCTGGGAACCCGGGGCTTCCTCCTGTGGGCCTCCTCCTGGGAGCCTCTTGGTGAGTTCTGAGCAGAGAAGCCAGTCAAAACTTTGTGTTTCAGAAAGACCATTGTGTGCGGCTGTATTTGTGAGTGAAAAAAATGAAACGACATTGCTGTGGCCCATCTGCACAAGCTTTTTCTTCTCTGCCATCGAGGTGAACTGGGTGAAACTATCTAGTCACCCTCTCAGTCAATCAATTACATCACCTGATGGATGTTGGCCTCTTGATCTTAAAGGGATACAACTAAATTAACATTTGGAGAGACTTCTATGTGCTCTGTGCTTTAGAATCGCTTCAAATTACTATCTGCCAATTATCTACCAATGAAGAAACTGAGGCTAAAAGTTGCCAAGTAATTTTCTTTGAGTGTCAAAGCAAGGAAAAGACAGCATTCAAACTCTGGGCTCTTTAAAAAGCCTTACTACTGCCACTACTCCACCATATATACTCTATGAATAAAACACTTATTTTCTTCAACCAAAATTTAAAAGGAGGAAAATACATAAATAACCTAACCATGTTCCTATATATAAATTTTTCAATGAAACATCCCAACATTTTAGTACATGCCATTTCCTCGGCTTTCACACTAATTTTAAAAAAGAAAAAAAAGTGCCCATCTTGTAGAGCTTCTTTAGAAAATAGAGCATAAATGATTCAAATGAAGGCACATCTGAACAAAAAAAATTACCCAAAAGGATAGAACCGGATGCTGATAGATTTGAAGCAGAGGGGCCTTCTTTAGCAAATGTGGGTTTTGATGCACACAGTTCTAAAAAGCACTCAAAGAGGATAAAAATAAACCTTATTTCCAACAGTAGAAGACAGTCAAAAAAGTCTTAGATCTAGAAATAAAATTAGGAATTATAAGTTCAAGCTCCTATTTTATGGGTTAGTGGAGTCAAAAAGGGATCTTTTTTGAGCCTCAGTTTGCTTATCTGTAAAGTGGAAGACCTAACAGCATCAACGTCACAGCAAGCAGTGAGAAGGAAAAGTGCAAATTGTTATTCTATGTGAATTAGGAATACCTGGCACGTTAACAGAAAATCAATTTAATAGTTTTGAATAACTTCCTCTCCCCTCAGCTGCAAGCATTTTAAGAGAGACAACCTAAAGAAGATAATGTTAAGGTAGCAGCGATTGTTAACAGATCACCCAGTGACTTCGTGCTATTTCAGCATTTGCCCTATCATGGAAGGGCTGGATCTGGGGCTGTTCCAACATCCCTTAGATCTTCTCAAGAAAACAGCCACTGGCCAGGACAGCACCTGCTCTAAGTAGGCATGGGATAACCAAACACAGCCACACACTACCCATACAAGCTGGGCATGGCACAGTGCTCGTAGCATCACTCAGACCAACTATAACACCGCTGGCACTTCTATGGATCTGGTTGTGTATAGTGACACCCAGATCAAAATGGATTTCCCTGTGAATTCTCAAACAAAAAACGCTGCTGTGGCATGGGAGGAAATAAGATCATCTTCCAGCCCACCTGGTGGAAACTCTTCTTCTGAATGACAACACAGAAAACTGTCAACTTCCAGGCAGTAACAGGCAGGAACTTGCTTTCCCATTTGGTGAAGTAGAGTCAGTGTCATCAGTCCCACAGGAGTTTATTTTTTACGAAGTAAAATAACATTAAAGCTGCACAAATTTATAATTCAAAGAATCACAATAGAAAGTCAAGGCAGCTTACAGGGGGCCCACAGTGGCTTGGATTTCAGTGGCCAAGGGGTGAAGTAACCTAGAAACACAATCTTCTGTCCCTCAACACTACTACAAGAGATACAATCACCAGCGCTGTAGCTTTCAACCTCACTATGTAGGAAGACATTTGGGAAGCTTTAAAAATATACCAGTAAGCCAGGCACAGTGGCATATACATGCAGTCCTGGGGACTTGAGAAGCTGAGGCAGGGGCTGAATTGAGACCACGAGTCCGTGAGTTTAAATCCGGCCTGGACAATGTGGTGAGGACCCATCCCCCTCACGGTTTCTGATCTAATCTATCTAGGTTAATACCTAGACATCAGTACTTTCTTTTAACTCTCAGGTGATTTTAATGTGCACTGTAGCAGGAATCCATCAGGTCAAAGTGTCGTTCAATAGTTGAACTCCTATCTGATCTCCCTGTATGCCAGCTGGTTCATGAGGGCCCAGTGGAGAAGCAACAACAGTGATGGTTCCAAATACACTGTCCGACCATCTGTCAAGTGTGCTCACATCACAAGCCTGTGCACCAGCTGAGTCTCATGGTTTTCACAAGCAGGATGAGACACATTCGCTCACCTCCTTCACATCTGAGGAAAGAGAAGCTCAAGGGCAGGACTGGAATTCACAGACTAGACTCATAAAGCAGTAAGACAAATGTCTCAAGATGAAACAGTATCCTCTGTTTGTCACCAAAAAGAGCTCCAGAGGAATAAAACTTGAGTTTCCAGTTCTAGCAGCCTGGCTCTGGGCTAGTCATGTGCTTCTGGCAGCCACGTGACCTGTTCATCATGAAGAACTTGGCCTCTTGGGCTCTAAACTCCCTCTCATCGGCTAGGGCTAGGCCCAAGTTTGTCATCAAAGTGTGACTTTGAAAATGCTTCTTGTCTGGCCCTCAAATTCTAATTCTCCACCTGTCAAGTACAAAGAGATCAGTAAACTAAAAGAGCAAGATCAGAATAGTGCAAATCATATTCTGCCTCTTGCCGTGATTTTGTCAGGCAATAAAACACCTCCTGGGGAAATTTGGCAAGGACTGCTGCCCTCTCAAGTTTCACTGGCTTCTCATCACAGGAGCAGTTAGGACACATCTAGTAGGTAAAATGGGAAGAGGCAGACATGCTTCGATCCAGGAATCTTTAGGACAGAGGTATACATTCCACAGGTCTCCTGCTCTGAGGACATTTTGCTACTCAGTTCCTGCATCTGAAAAACTGAATGGAAAGTCCCAGAAAGGATCTATCCATGAGTGTTAAAATGGCACACCATTCCAAGCCATGTGAGGAACTTTCACTCTTTCCTACTCCCTTCCTGCAGATGGGAATGAGTCATCCCTTTGTCCAAGGTATCCATGCTGAACACATCATGTGCCCCTTAGTTACCAAGCAGTCATCTCAGTTACCAAATGGACTGTTGTGATATCACTTGATACCTGAGTTCAAGTAACCCTTGCCTAGTAACCTCTATATCCCTATGTTCCCATGTCATTCATCTCACTCTGTGTCATCACATAGACACTGCAACTTCTTTCCTCATCATCTACAAAGGTTGAGTTATAGTACAGTATGATATTTTGAGACCATATGTGCACATAACCTTTATTATATTTTTGTAATCGTGCTTTCTAGTTACTGTGACTTACCTCTTACTGTGCCTAATTTATAAACTAAACTTTGTCACAGGGTTGAATGCACAGGAAAAACATAGTATATGTAGGATTCAATACTATCAGCTACCAGCACTGACAGATATTCACTTGGAAGTAAGTTTTAAGTCATCTAAGTGTAACTGTTCATCCAATGCAACAATGCCCCATACAGACATACCTGATAAATGCTTATACAGATTGGTTTAAACAAACATTCTGCTACAACGTGGTTCAACCCATCTTTGTTCAGCTCTGGTACAACTTATGTTTTCCTAAGAGCTACCTCTCCAGTTTATACCCATTTCTTGCTTGTAGATTTACTGTTTGCAAGCTCATCATATGGCTCAACTCTCTCTCTCTCTCCTCTCTCCCTCTCACTCTCTCCTCTCTCCCTCTCTCTCTTCTCTCTCTCTCTCTCTCTCTCTCTCTGTGTTTGTCAATAATACAAACCTTAAATTTAATGTACTGTGTATATATATTGTATCTCCACAACCAGATTAAAAGCTTCTAGTAGGCAATCACCATGTTTTATGTTCTCTGTGCCCAACGGGAACTTAGTAAATACATGCAAACAAATGTTGGAAATGTTTCTTTGCTGTGTTGCCTACTTTCTCTTGGTCAAGCCCACTGCACAGGGACCACCATAAACAATTCCTGCCTCTCTTCCTATGCTTAACAGTAGAGTCACGCAATGCTGAGTAAATGGAAAGAAGGAAAGAAGGAGGAAGGAACATTTTTTAAAATTCCATCTTCAAGTGCACCAGGAGGCAATTTTCTTTTGCAGGCACGTTATTTGCAACCCTGACAGTCACATATCAAAGTAAGGAGCAATCTAAGTGCTGTCCATTTCCCTCCCAATATTCATGGGAGATCACATTATGTCCTGGTGAGCCATGAACAAATGGAAAGAAGTAGACTGTATCCCTAATTGCTGTTTGCTTGGATTATTTTGAAAGTGGTCAGAGGGCTTTCCACTCTGCTGAGTGCTTTATACAAACATCCAAATTTCCCCTGGATATTGAAATGTTTGGTTCACTTTGAACCATATGACAGCTGGCTGAGTTCGTCAAAAGAACATAAAGAACACACACTTCCTATAGGATAAGGAATTGTTCAATGAATTTAATTCTATTTAAGGTAAAGAAACTCAAACTAGATCAAGTTTATAAAACATTCTGATTTTTTAATGTAAAAATGATGACTACTTTGTTTTCTATGGTGGCTAGGCAAGAAATATGATAGAAGGCTGTATGCATCAGGATTGTGCAAACAGATACCTGATCAGTATAATCAGTACACAGAATAATAGTAGGCCTGGAGGACCAAAATCTATTTCATTTAAGGACAGCTTTGAAACTTTCTTCCTTTGTCAGTAAGTAGCCATAGGCCAAGGAGCAGATTGCTTATAGGATCTGTACCTCAGTTTCTTCATTTTCAGATAGGAGAAATATGTACCTCTTAGGAGTCTTGTGAAGATTAAGTTCATTAATACACATAGCTCACTGAGTTCAATGCCTGCACATAGTGTCATGTATTACTATTTTTTAAGAAATGTTTCCATGACCTCCTTGCTAGATCAGTCTTTTATTTTGATTTAAGCTATCTTAGATTTCCCCCACTGAGCTCTTAGCATAAGTGAACTTGCAGTGTAATTTAATTTAAATATATTTATCTCATTAAACTATGTATGTAGGTCAATTTTGTTTAAACATCTGCATCTCATTAGCTTTACAATTGCAGAGGAAATAGTTACCTTTTTCATCTGTATTCCCAATTGATCATATATATCAAAGTACGATGGTCTGGACAAAGACCCCCACAGATATTCAAAGTCTAATCACAAGAATCTATGAGTATTAACCTATATGACAAGGGGCTTTCAAAATGTGGTTAAGAATCATCATCTGGGAAGATTATCCTGGTCCTCGAAGGTAATCACAAATGCCCTCATGGGAAGAAGGAAGAGGGAAACTTCACTACAGAAGAAGATGTTACATGGTAACAAAAGTAGGAGTTGGGATGATGGAAAGAAGGAGGACAGGCGGTACACTAGACAAGGAAAGGAACTCATTCTTTCCTGGGCCTTCAAGAAGGAAGCAACTCCAGTAGTACCTGGACATTAACTTGATTTAGCCGACTCTAGATTTCTGAACTCCAGGTCATTGTTCTAAGCTACCAAACTCGCAGTGACTTTGTAGTAGCAGTCATTAGAAACTACAGGCATCTAAGAATCTTTCATTGAATAATTTAAGACTTATAAAATGACACAAGGTATAAAAATCAAAACCAACACAGATGTTGAAATGTAGGAAAAATCCGCATGGTGCACATAGGTTTGAGAAATTTATTTTGGTCCACACTTCAATCTTTCAGGATAAATAGGCCAGTCTTACACTGAACATCCTTGTTTGTCAAAGTTTTTTATTAAGAACTAAAAGAGTTATCATTAGCTGTGTTTTTTTTCATTTTATTGGTGAATTTTAGATAACTTTTATCATAAGGAATTTGTATCTGTACATGATACATCTTGCTTCTTTTTAGCCCATTTCCCTTCACTTCCTTCAAACCCCTCTTCCTCTCCTCACTTACAAAAGCTTTGTTCCCATTTTTTCCTTTATTCTCTTTTTTCCCTTCCTTCTCCCCTCTTGACCCCTTTCTCATTGAACATCTTCTCCCCATTTCCCAATATCTATTACACATTTTAATCCATACTTACACTTATAATTTCTCACAGGAAAGAAACAAGGAAATACTTAAATGCAAGTGTCCAACCTCACTTAAGATTATGGTCTCAAGGTGCAACCATTTAGCTAGAAGTGTCTCAATTTATTCCTATTTATGACAGAGTAGTACCCCACGGCATAAAAAATACTCATCATTTCATTCCTTCATGAACATTTGAATGGTTCCAAGACTTAGCCATTACATGCAGATACATGAGTGTGCATATACTGCTGTGGTATGGTGCTCTTAATTCTTCTGGGATGATACCAAGAAGGGGAATAGCCTGATCAAATGAAACCTCCAGTCCTAGTTTTCTGAGGAATTTCCAACTCATTTCCACAGTGGTTACACCAGTCGAAACTCCCACCAAGAGTGGTAAAGGGTTCCAGGATTTGTAATTGGTCGGTATATTGATAATAGCCTTTATTTCTCAAGTGAGATGAAATCTTAGTGTTGCTTTAATCTGTATTTTTGCATGACAGGTATGTTGAACTTTTTAATATATTTATTTTCCATTTACATTTCTTCATCTGAGAAGAATCTATTAATTTTAGATGGCCCATTTTTTGACTGGGGTTTTAAATTTGGGAGGTCTGACTTATTTTTGAGTTCTTTATACATTCTAGAGTTAGTCTTCTGTCTGAAGCACAGCTGGAAAAACCTTTTCCCCACTCTGTGGGTTGTCTCTTAACTCTGTTGGTGGTTTCTTTTGCTGTGCAAAAGCACTTTAATAAGATGAGATCCCAGTTGTTGATCCTTTGTAATATTTCCTGTGTGATTGGGGTTTTATTCATAAAGTCTTTGCCTAGACCTATAGCTTCAAGAGTTCTACCTATTCTATCTTCTAGTAGATTTAGAGTTTCTGTTTTAACGTTTAGGTCTTTGACCTATTTCACTTACAGTTTAGTGCATAGTAAAAGATACGGGTTTAGTTTTAATCTGCAGCATGTTGAAAGCCAATTTGTATAACACCATTTATTAAAGAGCCTGTCTTTCTTCCACTGAAGGTATTTGACTCCTTTGTCCAAAATAAAGTGGCTAAGTATGTTTGGAGGTTTTTTCCTCCAAATCTGTTCCATTGAGCTTCAGGTCTGTCTTTTGTTCTTGTTTTACTTGGGATTTTTTGTTTGTCTGTTTGTTTCATCTTGTCACTAGCAAGCTATTTTATTATGGTAGCCTTGTAGTATAATTTCAGATTAGTGATTCTGATGCCCCCTGCCTTGCCTTTGTTGTCCAGAACTGCTTTTGCTATTCTTTTTTTTTTTTTTTTGAAACAGGGTCTCGCTTTGTAGTTCAGGCTGACCCTGAGCTCACTATGTAGCTCAGGCAAACCTCAAACTCAGCAGTCCTCCTGCCTCTGCCTCCCTAGTGCTGGGATTACAGGCATGAGCCACCATGCCCGGCATTGTATGTGGTTACCAGGGATCGAACTCAGGACCTTGTGCTTGCAAGGCAGGCGCCGGAACCACTGAGCTATCCTCCGGCCCTGCTTTTGCTATTCTAAGTATCTTCCACTTCCCAATGAATTTTAGACTTATTTTCTCTAATTCTCTAATTTTAGACTTATTTTCTCTAATTCTAATTCTCTAATTCTGTGAAGTATGCTGTTGGTACTTTGTTTGGAATTACATTAAATCTATATAGCAATTTGGAAAGTTTGACAATTTTCATTAGTTCTTCCTACTCAAGAGTAGGGGTTTGCTTTCCATTTTCTGATGTCCTCTTTGATCTCTTTTTTCACAGTACTACAGTCTTCAGTACTTCCTTCATTAGATTCATTCCTAAGTATTTCATTTTTTTCTGATGCTATTGTGAAGAGTGTGGTTTCCTTAACTTCTCTCTCAGTGAGTTTATTAACCAAAACTTAAGGGACACAAAGAATGTAGTTCTATAAAAGAAATTGATAGTGGTGAATTCCCACATCAGGAAAATAGACCAAGTCCAAATAACCTAATGGTGAACCTGAAGCTTCCAGAAGAAGAAAAATAAGTTATGCACAAACTTCATATAAGGGAGGAGATTATAAAGAACAGAGCAGAAATTAATGTCATTGAGACTAAGAAAACAGTACAAAGTGTCAGTGAATCAAGAGTTCGTACTTTGAAAGATGAAATAAAATTGATCAACCCTTAGCCAACTTTATAAAAAAAGACTCAAATCCATGCAGTTAAGAATGAAAAGGATGACATCACAAGAGATCTTGCAGAAATCCAGAAGTCCATCAATACCTACTTTGAGAACCTATATTCAAGTAAAATGGAAGACAGAAGAAATGGGCAGATTCCTAGATACATATGAACTACCAAAGCTGAATCATTAGCTGGTTAGCAGAAAAAGAATTTATTTAAAGGATAGTTGGCATCTCGGACTTACTAGGATGACAGAAGAAGCAAGTTCAAGTCCAGTCATGTATGTTGTGCACTGCCTAGTTGAAATTATGTGACTATGGGCAATATACAATTCATGTTACACAGCTGATCCAAGAAGCACCATTGACACTGCTACCAACAGCAGTGTGCAAGCTCTGCTTGTGGTGCACAGTGTACAGAGCACAGCTTGTGCACACTAGCTGCCACCACAGTCACTGCTGCATCTAACCTTCCCGTCACACAGTAATCTGAGTCCTAAAATGCATGGAGGGCGGGACAAGAAAGCACTGAGCATTTTCTGTTTCAATAGGGCTCAAACTAAGAGTCCCCGAAACATAGGAAGAAAGAGTTCCAGGGACAGGGCACCAGAAAGGAAAGATAAATGCAGGCCACAATCTCATATACAGAGGTTACAATGAACTTATTTTCAAGCATCAGACTTCAACGTGAGTTCACAAAATGAGAATGCGTAGTCATGTATCTAATGACCTCCTGTGTTCAGTCACTTCTAAATTCAAATTAAAGCAAAATACAGAAACTACTGAGGTTAAATATGTGCTCTTTGGTGACTAAATTGAATGAAAACACCTTCAGGAGTTTTTGAACACTTAGACTGCCAAATGACAGGATCAACAAAGAAATATCTGGTTTTCTCACTCACATTGTCCCACTGGATTAAATTAAAGCCATATTAACCATCTGCCAAAATAATAAAAGGTAATCTTATTTGCGGACAATCAAATAACTAGGATTTAGAATGAATATAGATGTCACTGCAATAAAGGGAATAAGTAAATCCCAGTATATTAAAGTCTCCCACATAAGACATTCAAATAACATTTTATTTCACTCTTTTTCCCTCTCAGACAAGGTGCTGAGCAACAAAATCTATTTCCTAATGATTAAGAAGGCATTCCCTGAAGGAATTTAGATTCTACAAAAGCTTTACAGGATAGTGACATGTAAACAAAGTAATTATGATAAATATAAAATGTAACAGATGTTTTAATAGATATATTTGAGCTCAACCATGCCCCTCATGAATATGCTGATTTGTTTTATTTACACTACTAGATTCTCAGTTCACTGAAAGAAAGTTTTTTGCTAGTTGTTTTTTTTTTTTTTTTTTTTTTTTTTGAGACAGGGTCTCACTTTGTAGTTCAGGCTGGCCCTGAGCTCACTATGTAGCCCAGGCAAGCCTCCAACTCAGCAATCTTCCTGTCTCTGCCTCCTGAGTGCTGGGATTATAGGCGTGACCCACCAGGCCTGGCACTGTGGTATGTGATGTTGATGGCTGGTGCACGTGAGTCTCCACGCCCATCACTGTATGTGGTTACTGGGGATTGAACTCAGGACCTTGCGCTTCTGAGGCAGGTGCTGGAACCACTGAACTAACTCTCCGGCCCTAGCACCTGCTTTTTATTAAGAATCTTTTTGGTTTATAAATTGTACTCTGAGTAACAACTTTGATGATGACATACACAGTATAATAATTACTGTTATCCTCTCCTAATCTGGCTATGAAATTTTGATGATTTTTTCATAAAATAAAAACAAAATGGGGCCGGAGATTTAGTCAGTGGTTCTGGTGCCTGCCTAGCAAGCACAAGGTCCCTGGTTCGATCCCTGGTAAGCACACACAACAATATGGGGTGTGGTGACTCATGCCCACCACCAATCAGTACCACATACCACAATGCCGGGTGTGGCGGCTCACACCTGTAATCCCAGCACTCGGGAGGTAGAAGACAGGAGGACTGCTAAATTTGCGGCTTGCTTGGACTACATAGTGAGCTCAGGGCCAGCCTGAACTACAAAGCAAGACCCTATCTTAATAAATAAATAAATAAATAAATAAATAAATAAATAAATAAATAAATAAATAAATACAAAATGTTGACTTAGTGTAGCTTCAATAATTAGATATTAAGGACTATTTGTCTTCTGCTAGTGTCACACTAAATGGTAAAGAACACCTTTGGAGCTGCAAATTCATAGTTAATGAAGTTGAGACTCCAAAATACATTCTAAATTACAGAATACTGGCCACAAATATCTTCAGATGGTCCATTGCATTCTTTAAAAAATTTGTGCTAGTAATTGTACTGGAAAATAAGTAGCTTTACATAAAATATTGCAAAGTAAGAAAGACATCCTAGTTATATACTAAATAGAAACATTTATGCATTTAAACTGCTGGGCAACTATTTAATTCATTTTTTAACATTAAAGAGTTCATAACCAAATTATCCTATAAATCCAAAATGCACCTAATCAGTATCTCAACATAAAATCTCAATATAATTTTCTTTACAGAACAGACAGACCAATTCTAAAATTCATATTCAAGTGTAAGAATATTCAATTCATATTCAAGACTAAGAACAGATGAGATGATTCTGGGAGAAAAAAGGAAGAAGGATGAAAAGCTTGATATTAAGATATTAGAAAGCATAAAGCCACAGTAATCAAGACAGTACAGCTTTGCTTCAAAAAGACAAATATAGAAAAACTATATTGTCTTAATTACTATGCTTTCAAATATTTTAATGGAACAGAATAAAGATGCCAGTAACAAAATTATGCACACATGGAAACTTTATGTAAGACGAAATTGGTAGTCTTGATTCCTGGGATAAAAGATAAATTATTCAATAAATTGCATTGGAACTTTTGGCATTCTAGGTAAAATAATTTCCCTTTATACAATCATGCACATATTTTATAAGTTCCAGAATAGATGAGAAACGAAAATTCAAACTTTGCGATTTTTAGGAGAAAATAATGTCATTATAAGTTTAGCGTGGGGAAGAATGTGTTCTTAGATAACACATAAACCTGACATCAAAATTAAAGCTTCTGCAAGACTAGACACAATAAATCCCAATACACAGCAGACCTTTGAGATATATCCATCTATATGAGACAGATCTATCTATATGAGACAGATAGATACAGATGTATATAGATAACATAGATACCAGATAAAGAGGTAATTATATGAAACCATTAGGAAAACCATGGCATGGCTGAGAAAATTAGGTCCAAGAACTCTGCATTCATGGTGAGAAGCCACAAGCTATCTGAACCAGTAATTCCTTTTGCAGATTACAAGGGGATGCACTTTCAGCAGAAGTGGCACAACCACTGTCACTACTCCTCTTAAGAGTCTGCTTTTGTTTGTAAATAGCATTCCCACTTTTCCCCTTACATGAGAGAGAGAAAAGAGACAACCTCCCCCCCCACTCTGGCTCTAGGAAGCAAGGACTTGAGAATATAATTAGTAAACCTTAAAAACATTTGTAAAGTATAAATCTGTCGATATATTTTTATTCCCAGTGAGATATTTACTTATTCTCTGAATCCGATGGTTCACTTTGCACTATAAGAATGAGAGGAGAGGGCCAGAGATTTAGCTCAGTGGTTCCAGTGCCTGCCTCACAAGCGCAAGGCCCCGAGTTTGATCCCGGTAACCACATACAATGCTGGGTGTGGAGACTCACGCCCACCAGCAATCAATACCACATACCACAGTGCCGGGCGTGGTGGCTCACGCCTGTCATCCCAGCACTCGGGAGGGAAGCAGAGACAGGAGGATTGCTGAGTTCGAGGCTTGCCTGGGCTACATAGTGAGCTCAGAGCCAGCCTGAACTACAAAGCGAGACCCTGTCTCAAAAAAAAAAAGGAGAGGAGAAACTACAAGGAGGGATAGCATAGTTGGAGACTGTAAGGCAACAAGACAACTCTGCCATCCTCACCTTGAATTCCAGTTTCTTGAAGGACTTGGGGTTTTGACAGTGATAGTTGCATCAGGAAACAATGAATGATACACACCAAAGACCTACTTTGTGAAGCTGTCAAATGAGCTTCATGGAAGACATAACCCATCAGAAATGAACATCCAATCAGCGCCTTCAGAAGCAGCCTGAGAGGAAGGCGTTCATCAGCTGAAACGTAACCTGCCAAATGGACCTCATTGATACCAAGTTCAAACACCATTTAAAGCCAAAAAGAAAAGAATTAGGCCCTGAACATCTTAAGAGCAGTGGAGGAGGTCAAAACCTGTCTCTCATCTTGCTCCTCCTGCAAATACATCTCTGGCATCACACACACATTCACACACACACGTGCACGTGCACACACACACACACACACACACACTCCCAACTCTTACACTTTTTGGCTTCACCTAATCCCAAAAGAAAGTTGGAGAATTTTGCAAACAATTATGAGATTTGGATTTTCTGATACATAAGCACAGATCTCAGAAAATGCAGTGAGACTATTCTAATAATGGAAAGTGTGGCTGAAAAGTTATGGACATGTTGAGATATTGTCCCAATAGAAAAAGATCCTTCAATACACACAGTTCACAACAGTCTATAGAAAAAGTAAAACCTATTTAGTTTGTACTTTGATGAGTTGTAATTGTTCAATAAAGAATTAAAGCTTAGTATCCATGATATATAAACAATACCTTTTAATCAATACCAAAAAATAAAGAAATCCTTATGGGAAAAGTGTACATTTTAATTATCTAAATTTGGTGGCTTGAAACAATTATCATTGGTACGCTTTTTATTCTACAATTTTGGCAGGGCCTGCTCAGGACAGCATGTGACATTTTGGTGTCTAGAATGTCCCAGATGGCTGCTTCATTCACTCACAGTTTCTGGCACTTCAGGCAGTACAACAGGAACAGAAAGGAGGCCAGAAGAATCTCTCCCCGCCCTTTCTCTTTCTCTCTCCCTGTCTCTCCCTTCTTCCACCCCTCTTTTCCTCCCTCGTCCTCTTTATGATCTCCCCACACAGCTAGCTTGCAATTCCTGAACACACAGCAGTCTCAGAATACCTGATTGTTACATAAAAGCTGGCCTTTCCCAGGAATTACTTTCTCACGCCCAGACTGACTGACTGCCACAATCAATTAGCTATTCTAGAGAAATTGCCAGGGCACAAAGATGTTCATCACAGCATTGCTTGTAATATAAAAATCTATGACACAACCCAAATGTCCAATCAGTAGACAAGTGGGAAAGGGAAAGGGGTTAAAAAGAGAATCAAACTGTCTTATGTACATACACCTACTCTCCAAAATAACTATAAACTTTACCTACTACAAACATGTGTAGTACTAATGAAAAATAGGTTATATTGATCATGGAGCAAAATACAGTAATATAAATAAGTGGATGAGAATTAACAGATTATTATTTATTAATAAGAATATATCAGGGATTTGGCTCAGTGGTGCTGTTCCTGCCTCAAAAGCACAAAGTCTGAAGTTCCATCCCTGTTACTAGAAAAATATAGAAAGAATATATCAAAAGGTAATACTACCCAGCACTCGGGAGGCAGAGACAGGAAGATTGCTGAGTTCGCGGCGGCTTGCCTGGGCACCATAGTGAGCTCAGGGCCAGCCTGAACTACAAAGCGAGACCCTGTCTCAAAAGTTAAAAAAAAAAAAAAAGGTAATAATAAGAAAAGATAACTGAAAAAATTATTTAATACAAATCAAATCATGTAATATGTCAATAAATACACGAAAAGTATCCAGCATCTTTAGCCATAGGGTAACTCCAAATCCAAACAACACCAAGATTCCATCTACTTCTTAGAATAGCTATAATCCAGGCTGGAGATTTAGCTCAGTGGTTCCAGCGCCTGCCTAGCAAGCACATGGTCCCTGATCCATGGTAACCATATACAACAATACCACACATTGTGACTCACACCCACAAGCAATCAGCACCACACACCACAATGCTAGGCGTGGTGGCTCACACCTGTCGGCTCACGCCTGTCATGTCAGCACTCGGGAAGCAGAGGCAAGAGGATTGTTGAGTTCAAGGCTTGCCTGGGCTACATAGTGAGCTCAGGGCCAGCCTGAACTACAAAATGAGACCCTGACTGAAAAAAAAATGGCTATAATCCTTTATTTTTCCAGTACCAGGAATCAAACTCAGGATCTTGTGCTTGCCAGGCAAGCAGGCTGAGCTACATCATCAGCCCTTAAAATGGTGTGTTAGTTATTTTTCTCTCATTACTGAAACAAAATACCCAACACTCAAAGGGTTTATTTGGTTTATAGTTCATAGAGGTTTCAGTCTATAATTGACTGGCTCTGGGGCTATGATGGAAAACAAGCATCACGGAGAATAAACAACTTGGCACATACAAGGTAACAAAGACCACAAGAGAGAGATATAAATAGCATATTTTTCTCCCTTTTAGCTTAATCAGACTATGTAACCAGGATTAAGGCACTGCCAAACTAACCACTCATATGCAGTGGTTTAGTAATCACACACCCTTAACCCCAGCATCACATATTCCAGATTTAACTATCTCTGGAAAAGCATGAGGCTTTGGGTGGTGGGGGGGACATCCAGATAGATGCAAACCATAACAAATGCCTATTATCAACAACTCAAAAAATGACAAATGCTATTAAGATTGTGGGGGAAAGGGAAAGCTTCTACATTGTTGGCAGGAATATAAACTAATACAACCATTATGAAAATCAGTATAGAGATTCCTCAAAAAACTAAAAATAGAAATTCCACCTGACCCAGCAATATACTCTTCTGGATGTCTTGACAAAAGAATTAAAGATACAATATTACAATGACACATGCATTTCTATGTTTATAGCAGCACAATTCTTAATAGCTAACTATTAGAAATGGCCTAATGCCCATCAACAGATGAATAAAGAAAATATAGTATATACACACACTGATGTACTACTTAACCATACAAAGGATAAATCTGATCCATTTGTAGGAAAGTGGATGCAACTTGAGATCATAATGATAAGTAAAATAAAGCATAGAAGGTTAAATACTATCACAAGGGTTCTCTTATGTGAGAAACAAAAAATGGAAAAAAAGACAAAAGTAAAAAAGAGATGGTAGACAGAAAGACCCACTTTATGCAGATACGAAGAGATCTGGCAATGGAAGGAAACAAAAGGGAAGAGAGGGGAAGGAAAGTTTAAATAAATAAATACACACACATGTGTGTGTACACACATATATATATATGTCCAATTCCGTGCATTATATATTTATGTATGACAAACATGTACTGAAACAAAAATTTTTAAGTGCTTTCCAAACATTCAAATCCCCCAAAATTTCCACGTTATAAAGTACAAACAAGAAGCACATACTTTTGCATGTGGACATAATGAAAGCATTAAATTTTGAATTATAAAAATACACACCAAAACAGAGACAGTGTTTGCCTCAGTTTCCTAGTTACCTCTAGAAAGAGAAGTAAGAAAAGATTTCTGACAGGGAAAAAAGTACAATTCAAATTTGTTGCAAATATTTACAATTTTAAAGCTGATATTAAAGTGATAAAATTTTGACTTTTACTGATAGCTTTTTACTATATAACTCTCAAATTTTCTAAAGTTTAAATCCTCCACAAATGTTAAAAAAAAAAAAAGCTTGTCTTAAAATTGTTAATCCAGTAGGAGGTCTTAGATAGTTTAATCTGGAGACTATCAAAAACTATGACGGGATGGGAACTGCACTCCCTGTAGGACAACAGGGAAGACTGTTACTGTTTCATGCCTTCTGACAGAAGACATGAACTTCAGAATCAGAATCAAAGGATTTTACTGTTTATGCCAAAAGCAAGTCAACATTCGAGCTAGTTCCTCCACATCTGTTTCCACAGGGCACTATAAAGACTGCATCTCGGGAGAGTAACATGAAACCTAGATCTTCTCAATGGACAAAAGGACTGTATGGTGCATATGCTGAACAATATGTCTGTTTCTTGAGGCTAGAGCCCTGTGTCCTTTCTGCACCAGAAGGAAACATGTTATCTTCCAAGGCTAATCACAGTACAAGACTATTCCAAAAGCCCACACGAATGCTGCCAATGCCTTACTTATAAAATTTTCCAAAATGCAGGATGTCTAAGGAGATTTGTCCCCTAATAGAAATACTTCAATATATGAAGATGTACCCTGTTATTTAAGAAGATGATGGACTATTATGTGTTAATCATTAGTCCTTTGATACTGCTATGATAGTTAGACAAAGATATGTATTTAAAGTTTTTAACCCAGTATAGTAGTTTTTGCATTCTACCTATCAACTTCTAGAAAACAAAACCATAAAATCAGAAGAATGAAAGTAATACGAGGCAAGTCAGTAAGATATTAATGATTATGCCAAAAGCTAACTCCTAACAAACATAATAAAACAGCTTTGTACCTCAACTACAATGTTTCTTAAAACATTAAATGTCACTTTAAAATTTTATCAGGAAAAGAAAAAACAGCTACAGAAGACCAGAATATTTAAAGGCATTCAAAGCCATAAATATACTATACTATAAACAAGGTACCATAGCATAAAATAAAATGAGCTATAGATAAGGCTATAGAATTAACTTCAGTACCCATTATGATGTATAATAGCTGCCGCAATCTTTAAACAACTCATAATATATGCTTTACCTCTTTATGTTAATGTGAAAAAACTCAAAATACCACACAAAGATTTTGAAAGACTTGCACTGAAATTCCAGGAAAGTCAACCTGAATTTTGACGTTAGGATAATGATAATGGATAGTTACATAAAATGTTGCAGTCTATAAAGCATATAAACCCCTTTTGCATGTGAAGTATTAAAATGCTAATTCTCAAACAACCTAGAAGCAAAACATGATTCAAACATATACTATGCCCCTGTCTTGCTACTAAGAACTTCTCAGGAAAGAATAAGCACTCGTTAAAGTCTGATTATATGGGAACACTGGACAAGAGTTAGAGGAAATACAAAAAGCACGAGTACTGAAGTCAGATTTTGCCAGATGTGAATCCCAGTACTGCTGCTTCATAATTCTGTGACTCTAAGCAAGTCACAGCTTCTGTAATCTTCAGTTTTCCTACTAGCAAAATGAAGTTAATAACATCTGAATTATATTTAAAATTGTAAGCACCATGTCCTGCATGTAATGGGTCTCATTATTAGTTCTTAGTTCTGAAGTGTACCCACTTCTTACTGAACAATCCTAGTAAGTAGATGGAACAATACAAGTCTATGGCTTTGAACTGTACTGTATTATAGGCCAGTAATCTTATCCTCTAACTGTAAGTCAAAGAAAGCCACGGGTAATTGAAACTTACAACAGAAACCATTAGATGTGCTCTTACTCTCTCATTGCTGGAACAAAACATTCAGCACCCACAAGTTAAAGGAGGAAAGATTTATTTTGGTTTATAGTTTGAAAAGGTTTTGGTCCACAGTTGGCTGCTTCCAAGAAATAGCAGCAAGGCAAGGCAGGAATGACAGAGGAGAAACAATCCATAGCATGGTAGTCAGGAAGCAGAGAGCCTTTCTTCTTTCCCTTTTTATTCCACCCAGGCATCACACCCAGGGAGGGGCTTCCCTCTTCAGTAAATCCATTAACCACATCCAGAACTATTCTAAACCAATTAGTGGACTAAACCAGAATCACACACCCATTATCCAATTATTCCCAAAAGAGCAGTCTATGAGTACATGA
This sequence comes from Thryonomys swinderianus, assembly GCA_004025085.1. Lineage (NCBI taxonomy): Eukaryota > Metazoa > Chordata > Mammalia > Rodentia > Thryonomyidae > Thryonomys > Thryonomys swinderianus. The sequence continues at coordinate 68,915 of PVIC010000411.1, forward strand.
GGGTTTAGGGGGCCATGTAGTATAGGCCATAACATGTTACTTTTTTTTTCTTGCAACAGGGTCTCGCTTTATAGATCAGGCTGGCCCTGAGCTTACTATATAGCCCAGGCAAGCCTCAAACAGCAATTCTCCTGCCTCTGCCTCCTGAGTGCTGGGAGTATAGGCGTGTGAGCTACCACACCTAGCATTGTAATATGTGGTACTGACTGTTGGTGGGCATGAGTCACCACAACCAGTATTGTGTTATGTGGTTACCAAGGATCCAACTTGGGACCTTTAGCTTGTAAGGCTGACACCAGAAGCACTGAGCTAAATCCCCGGCCTACGTTACTCTTTCTAAATCTGAAGAGACACCGGTGTGCTGCATAGGTTGAACAATTCTAGCAGAACCCACCCAAATAGGAAAAAGTTTATATAAACTGTTCTGTAAAAAATAAGAACAAAGCCAGCTGTGGCTCTGCTAGTAAGACTTCCAGGCCAGAAGTTGGTATAGATGGGATGGAGTTCTACTTATTCTTCTAACTGGCTGTGTGGTCTTAGGAAATTCATATACCTCCTATTCTTTGAACTTAGCGTAACTGTTAATAAAAAAGAAAAGCTCTACTTATTCATGCAGTTTTGGGGGCAGGCTCAGACATCAAACATTTAGACACAATCCTTGCCTGTGACATTATTAGTTTCTTTTCCCATCAACATGGTATCTATATAGTGAAGACAGAAAAACTGGTCTAAATCTTGATAAGTAAGACCAGTTCAAGACCTTCTCAATCCTCTCAGTCACTATAAAGACTATTCCTTAGAATCATCACCACCAATAACTGAAAGACCATGTACAAACACAAATATACTGCTTAAAATATGTAGATTTCATTTATCTTATATCAGCAACCATGTTTAAATAATTTGCTATCCCCTACTTTATCTCTTGACTCAGATGATCTATACATTTTGTTCAAATAAACTGTTTCCCTCTGCTACTATACACTTTTCCATGAAATCCCAAATCTTAGAATTTCTGTTACTTGAAACAATGTCAAGAAAACAAACATTTTAAAAAGAGTCTGGATTCATGACTTTGGCATCAAGTATTACAAACATCCATCTGGGAGCAGTATGATGATCTCCACTGTTTTTCAAAGAACGGAAACTAACATTATTTGAACAAGAGGGAAGATTGTCCTATTACTTCATATTGTACTTAGAATGGTTCTATGATACAGAAATTGCTGTTCCCTCCATTGATGAGTGAGTGATGGAAAGTAAGTGTAACTAACTGCCTTTAGGGGACACAGCTAGTAAATTATTGAGCCAGAACTAGAAACTTTGTCCAGAGGAGACGAATCTCTGCAGAGGAGATGGAACATCTCCCTAATTAAATAGGTACAATTTCTGGATCTCCGCTCGAGCCTTTGATGGAATCCTAGCCAAAGATAACACCTGTGCTCTCACTGACAGTCACATTGTGCACTACACTGGTGAAAGGGAAGCATAATAAGAAATTAGAAGCAGTACTGTAAAAGATTTAATAATAGTCCTAACTGCAGAAAAAGAAGTAATCTGAGTCATTGAGTCATTTTCTACCTTAAAGAAAGTGTGGGTCAGGAAATAGCTAAGGTTAAACCAAGTCTGGGGCTCATCATAATTCAGCACCATGGGCAGCAAAAGATGGGCACTAAAATTGAAATATGAGACAGACAAGAGATAAAGGGAGAAGAAAGAAAATGCTTAACTCCTGGGTTCCTCCAAAGGAATTTCAAACTGTCTAGAGTTTTAGTCAGCCTTTCACTCAGGGCTATTTATCTTCCTTATGTCATCTAAACTCCTTTCTGCAGAAAAACCATTCTCCCTCATCCCTAGCAAGGCGAACTTCTTCCTCTAAGAAGCCCAAACCAGTTTGGTTAACTTCTACACAGGCTTTCCTGGAACAGGTGTCAGCCATTTCTCGGGAAACCATTTTTTGGAGCATCAGGGGAGAACTGAGCATTTGGAAAGAAGAGGGGACCTCCAAGACCAGGATCATGTAGCACCAGACTCATCTGCAAGATAATGATGCGAACAAAAACTACTTTCAGAAAGAACTTTAAACCTCTGTAGTGGAGACTCTGATTTTAAAAAAAAAAAAAAGCTCATCATAACTGTGTAAAGTTCAAGAAGTCACTGTGCTAGACACTAAAAACAGAGCAACAGGGGCCAGAGGGTTAGCTCAGTGGTTCCGGCGCCTGTCTCGCAAGCGCAAAGGTCCTGAGCTCAATCCCAGTAACCACATACAATGCTGGGTGTGCTGATTCACGCCCACCAGCAATCAATACCACATACCTCAGTGCCAGGTGTGGTGGCTCATGCCTGTAATCCCAGCACTCGGGAGGCAGAGACAGGAGGATTGCTGAGTTCCAGGCTTGCCTGGGCTACATAGTGAGCTCAGAGCCAGCCTGAACTACAAAGCGAGACCCTGTCTCAAAAAAAAAAAAAAAAAAAAGCAACAAGTAAAACACAGTCTCTATCGACCTGCAGTTTTCAAAGAACTAAATCAGACATATAAAGCAACGAAAAAGACACAAATGCCAGGTACTATAAAACATTTCTACATGAAAGAAAAAATAATAAGCCAACTTTCAAGTAAGTTAATTTACTATTTTTGATTTTTGAAATTTCTATTCCATTCATAAAAATAACATAGAGAACCCTCCAAAGTACAATTAGATAAATTAGTTTTTACCCAGTTACCATGCAGCTTACAAAATAATCTCTCTTTAGTACCTTGCAAATTACACTGGTTTTTACACCATGAATATGGAGAACTACTAAAAGTCTCTCTCACACATCTATTTTTTTTTTTTTTTGAGACAGGGTCTCGCTTTGTAGTTCAGGCTAGCTCTGAGCTCACTATGTAGCCCAGGCAAGCCTCGAACTCAGCAATCCTCCTGTCTCTGCCTCCCGAGTTCTGGGATTATAGGCGTGAGCCACCATGCCCGGCTCTCTTGCACACCTTAAACTACAAAAACATTCTGTCTGTACAGGTGATCTATTTGACACAGAGCCAATTAAACCTGGAATTTGTTTTAAGTGCGCTACAGACACTATAAGCAATTGATCATTTGGTATTGTTACAGTTCAGCAAGTGTTATCTGCACTTGACAACAAAGCCAGGCTGTTTCAGTACCATGGGCAAAGCCTAGCTTTTGAGCTGTATGTACATTTGTAACATTTCCACAATACATGCACAAACTCAATGCCAAAGGTGTAGTTCTATTTCTAGTATTTTAGGAATCTCTAAGCTATTCTTCATACTGGATTATACTGATTTACATTTCCACTAACAGCATATAAATGTTCTATTTTTCTCCATATCCTTGCCAGCACTTATTTTTTTCAGAGTAGCCATTCTAACAGAAGTGAGATGCTATCTTGTTGTAGTTTTGATTTGCATATCATTGATACTGACTCGTCTTTTTAAATAAGAAGTGCTGTTATGTGCTATTCCAAGAAAAGAGCAAAAGTTGAGTCAAGCCTGGAAATAATACCCTGAAAAAAATGGCAATCCTGAGCTATCCAATACGAGGATATTAATGAAAGCTGAGGATGTATTAAGGTTCATTCTCCCATCTACTATCAAGCTATCATAAGGTTTATACCTATTTATTGTGATGTCAACTAATGTTAACCAGTGTGTATTAACATTTACCATGGCTAATATGGAAGAATTTATTTAACTTACCAAACTAAACCGGAGTTCAACATATCTTACTGAAAACTCACAGGGTTCTTGGTCCTAAGACCTTTTTCAAGAACTCTAGCCTAATTGCCAGTAATATAAGAATATTCCTTTAAAACTATATAAAATAAAAATCCTAAAGATAATTTTCTCAAAATGCTATTTGTGATGTTAGGTGAAATAAGCCAAAATAAAAAATTATTTTCATGTTCACTCATTTGAAAGCAGGAAAGAAATACAGCCCTTACATCCCTTATCAGAAATCCTCAGAGCCACGTTTCCAACTCAGAAATTTTTACTTAGAAAGACATTAAATTGTACATTATGCAGCACCCATAGAAAGATCTGAGACAGCACAGATAACAATACATATTTGTATTTATGCACCAAAACTACAAATATTCACATTGGTTGAGGTTATGAGTACAAAAGCTGCATGGGATCTGGTAAAAATTATCTGCTAGGGTCGGAGATTTAGATCAGTGATTCCCGTGCCTACCTAGCAAGCGCAAGGCACCTGGTTCAATCCCTGGTAACCACATACAATACCAGGTGTGGTGACTCACGCCCACCAGCACTCAGTACCACATACCACTGTGCTTGGTGTGGTGGTTCATATAATCCCAGCACTTGGGAAGCAGAGGCAGAGGCAGGAAGATCACTGAGTTCAAGGCTTACCTGGGCTACATAGTGAGCTCAGGGTCAGCCTGAACTACAAAGCAAGATCCTATCTCAAAAATAACAATAATAATAATAAAATAATAATAATAATCTGCTAAATAAAATCAAAGCAGACAGTTCTGGTTTTGCCATGAAGAGGGTTTCAGGAAAGCAACTTTCACAACTCTTGGAGTTCAAGTTTTGAGCATGAATGTGTGATCCAGATTTATTGAAGGAAGCAAAATAAATACACTAAAATTTAATCCTTACAGTAAACCTCTGAGGAACAATTTATTAGTCCTATTTTATAGATGAGTGTGGGCTCAAAGAAATTAAATAACCTGATAAGGTCACACACATCAGTAAGAGGGGTAACCAAGGGGCAAGGGAAGTCTGTCTACTTGTACTCCTGGTGTGTTCCCTACTGCACACAACTCTCCAAAGGAGCTCCACCATGATGTTATCTGTCTACCTTCCACTCAGACTCATGGACTAGAGAAAATGAATCCAATATTATTCATGTAAGCCACAATCAAACTGTAACTGGAGATTTCTTAATCTTCACTGAATGTATGTGTGGTAGGGAATTTTGTTCTATTTTAGTCAACCTCAGCTATGAGAAAAAAATCTCCTGATTTCAGTTTGTCGTGAATAGTACCTTACAGCCACCAATTTGTGAAGATAAAAAAAACTGCACTTTCTGAAAATGACAGGAAGTAAATTGGCAACATTTCCTAAAATATACCCAATTCTACCTCCCAAAAAAATTTAAATATGAACCCAAGTCCTGAAATTTTTCTCACTGCTTTGACTAATGGAGGGTTTTGAAGAATCTGAGAAATGGGAAATTACTTGATTATCAGTTAATATAACCCTTAATAATATAAAGATTCTGAGGTGTATATGTTTATAGCATCTTGTAAGCCTTTCAGAGCAATTATAAATGAAAGAATTAAACCTACATTTACTGAAGAAAGTTAATGAAATGATGTATTTAGTCAGCATTATGTTAAAGCCTAAATCACACAAAGAGCAAACACTTCCTGTCAGCAAAGTAGAGTACGGGGAACTCCAAGGAAAGAGGCAGGTGACCTGGAACGTGGAACATGTCCCCAGCCAAACAATATGCAAACTATTTATCAACATGCACATGATACGACATCACTGCAATCCTGTTAAACATGACTTTGCAAATCCCTGGACATTCTTTGAGAAGAGGTGATTTTTCATTTATGTACACCAATTATATTTACATCATTGGATTACACAGTATATTTTCTATCCCCAAGATTGGATATTTGGCCAAGAGAAGTCACATATTGTTAACCTAAATTAAAAACAGATGGAACTGTGCAAAATAAACAAATGTCCTGAACTGAGATATGCCAGTGTTAAATAATAATGAACTTGACCCTGTGGATAACTCAGCCGATAGAGACCAACAAGGGAAAATGGCTTCATACAAAACTGGTTGAGAACACAGGTTCCAGAAGATGCTAAACCTTGACTCCGCTATTTTTCAAATGAGCCTGACCTTGAGCAACTTACTTACCTATTGTTTCAAGATTTTATGTATTGAATATTTATTATTCTCACAGTAAAGAAATAATTAAATTTGTTACCTGGAAAAAACCTACCTTTATAAGACTACAGGATGCTTTATACACACGTATAGGGCATCTAGAGGTCAGGAAAAATGATCGAGCCAATCCATGGGAGAAAATTGTGTCAGCGAAAGAGCATGAACTAGCACTGTCCCTTATACATCTGTCACTACTGTGAGTTGCAGTTTCCTCATATTTCCTCATCAGAGAATCTACTAGCAGAATTGCTAGATCGGTGTTTTTAAAACCCAGCCTTGTGCCTAGTCCGAATATATGTTAAAAAGAATAGTTATCATTTTCATTGTGCATAAATAATGCCTTTAAGTTTTCTTTAAATTCTAATCTAAATAAGTTTATCAAGATTTAGCAGCAATATTTCATTTTTACGCAACCTATGTGTTTATTTTCCAGTGCATGTTAAATCCCAACTTTCTCCTCCTGTAGGGAGCACCATCTGCTAACTTTGGATCCAACTGAATTAAACAGCCTATATCCAGGTGAGGTACGGGGGAACCCAGACACCAAGGAAAACCCAATCTGGTGCTTGAGAACAAATTAGCAGGCAGAGTCGTGTGGGGAGGAAAGGAACTACAGACAAAAGGAGCACGTGACCACACAAATGCACAAAGTCTGATATGGTCATCTTGCATATAGGAAAGTACATGAGGCTTTCCTTGAAATCATCAGAAACCAGAACAGGGTCACAGTTAGCTCTAGATTGCAATCATGTGAGAGAAGAGGCCCCTGGGGGAGGACTGCAGCCATAAGAAACACTGTTTGACTAGCACTGGCTCTGCACTAAGTCAGAAAGAAGCACCTCTTTCTCCAGATGAGTACAGCTCCACACTGCCTACCTAGTTCAGTAAGAAAACCATAGAATGGGGTTCTGCTACCCCTGGCCCTCTGCGTTAGCTGCCCTTGTGGAAGCCACAGTATAAAGAGTAATCTGCCTCCCTTTTGTGTGGGGAGGAGTAGAGAAGAAAGCAGGAAGAGAAAGAAATGTGAGAAAAGATGGAAGATGGAATCAAAGCTTTGGTAAATAGGGAGAGATGGAGAGGTGAAAGGGAGAGAAGGGGAATAGGGATAAAACAAGAACCAAGATATACCATGTATAACTACAAATTCCCGATAAAGACTGTGACCATAATGTATATCCAAAATGTACCAATACACTTAATGAATTTTTAAAAAGAGCAATCTGACCCCGCCTGGTACATCTAGTTGTCTTTAACATTAGCATCATCTAAGCAAATAATATAGTATTCTAGAAAAACAAAAGCAGCAGTCAGACAATGGGTATTGACAAACAAATTTTGAAAGACACAACTACCACAAAGCACACAGAAATCAGTTACCCCTAAATGCTCCCCCTTGGGGTCAGGCATTAATTACCCAAGGTCCACATGGGTACTACTGGAGAACCAGAAGTAAGAATGTCACATCAGAGCCATTAGAAGCCCATCTTGATTTCCTCACACTTCCTAAACTATAGACACTTCTTTAGTTAACACTTCTAATTTGTAACACCAAAATTCAGGTCTGGGGATACTGAATCATTACTATCTAGAATGAATGTAAGAAATAAAGGTGCCCATATAAAGACTAGACCCACCACAGAGCTGAAGGTCCAGAGCAGGATTGCTAAGGGAAGCCAAATTAAGAATTACAAAACTCTTAGGTATAATGGCATGAACTTGTAATCCCAGCACTCTGGGAGACACAAGCAGAGAATTCCATGTCCCAGCCCAGCCTGAGGACCTTAACAATTTACCAAAACCCTGTCATAAAATAAAAAAATTTTAAAGAAGGAATTGGCTCAGTTTAAAGACCCTGGATTTGATCTCCAGTACAAAAAAAAGGGGGGGAAATAAATAAAACTGACACCCCACACTCCTGTGATGTCCACAGGTCTCCTGGCATCATGTTCCCAGGAGCCTTTCACTTTTTACAACACAGTCACACACTAGCTGTCAAGTGCTGAACAGCAGAGCACACACGTTTAGGTCATTATTCAAAAGTCCTCTCCTGAACTAGACTTTCTCATCAGCAATGTGGGCAGCAGCTTGCAAGGCGTGATCCACAGGATTTCAAGAAAGTCTCTGCACCAAAATCATCTCCCTAATTCTGTCATTTGAAATACCCTCATTAACATTTTTTATTTCTATGCACTAGACACTTTCTTCTTCCAAGCACTCTAGGAAAGATAATAAATAATATTGTCCTGATGTTCATGCAGGTTTCTTCCCTACTTTCTTCTGATCTTGGTCAAATGTGACACCAAAATGAGCATATGTAAAACTCAACCTTAACTCCACCTGTCCCCTTTCCTGATTAACTTCTTTCTACGGCAGGTACATCAGACACGTGTACTTCAGTGTTTATATTTTCTAAATCCTTCACCTTTCTTCCATCTTGAATATTAATGCCCCAAAGGCAGACTTTTTATATAATTTTCCAGCCCTATAATTTCAGAACTAGAATAGTGCATATAATGTAGTAACTGCCCTTTAGGTATTTTTAAATGAATGAATTTACCAATCCATGAATAACTGAATGAGTGATATACTCAGTACAAATTGGCCTGATTTTTTTATATAAAGGAGAAGAGGGAGGATAACAGCAAAAAACTGAGCATAATAATAAGCATTAACAGAGAAAGGCTGAATTGCTTACACAGTACTGAGAATCTGCTTTACAAGAGCAGCTGTGATGTAAGCAACTTCAATTTACACTGATTTACATTGATTACAATACAGAGAGGTGTTAGAAAAAGGTGAACCCTCCTTAGGCCTACATATGTGAAAATCACCAAGGACTTGCCGGCCCACTGACACCAATTCTGGGTGAAGACAGAAAAGGCTGACCATTTTGCCACCACTCTGCATCTGAGAATTTTGAAAAGACCTTAATACTGGGAAGTCTTGTAATAATCTGCATTACTACTATTTGAAATTAGGGTTTAAGATTTGCAATTTTCAAATTGTATCCTTTCAAGATTGCCAGAAACGCTCCTTTCTGAACATCCCCATTCAGTTCCTATACCCTACTCTATCTAGATTTAACCCTAGAGCTAACATTCCCCCAAATCGTGTGCAATTATTACAGATGACTTCCAGACGGGGGCGGCAGGGAGTAAAAAGGACTAAAATGCAATATGTATGTGTAGCAGTTCCTCACAGGAAATATATTATGTATCACAAACATGTACTTGGGAAGAAAAAATAAAAGATGACTTCCCTCTTGTAACTATAGCATGAAATCATAAAAATGAAAGAGTAAGGAGATCAATCCTTCCAGGAAGAAGTAAGTATATTCCTACGGAATGACAGTGGCAGTGAACCAGCAGTCAAAAATAACTGTTACATTAAGAATCTTACAGTAGTAGAAAAAAGAACTGGCTCTGGTCAAGATGATCTTGGCTTCCTTTCTGGCTTACCGACATGACTCTGTGCTGTTCTAAAAAAGTTACTTAACTTTACAGTGTGATTTCTTCATATATGAAATAAGGACTGCCAAATCCTCCTTGAGGGATTTCACTGAAAGCTATTTATTTATGTATTCAGGTACTGAAAGTGCCTAAGCAGTGGCTGACGTATTGGAGGTCCTTATTACTAGAGATTAACTCTTAGGCCTCACAGTACTTTTAAGACCCCATTTTAGTATTTGCTACTACATTTGGGGTCCTGTAGGAAGCTGCCTCCAAAAATGAGAAAAGAAGATTTATAATCTGGAGAGATTAGAGTTTCATAAAGCACAATGAAGCATGCAAGGGGCTCTATCGAAAACTATAAATAAGCTACCATGCATGCTTTATGCAGTCAATTCTCCATTATTCACATACAGGAGAAAGGCAGATGCAGACAGTTCAAAATGCTAAATTTTTACAGCTCTTAGATTTGTCTTGATATTTATATTGAATTTGGATATATGTGATATTTAGGCAAAGGTATTTTTAATGTATTCTCAATAAGAAATCCTGAGTAGGATCATCAGCCTCCTGCACAAGTACTTAAAAGCCCCTCCATCAGGCTATTGAATAAAATAATGCAAGCTGATCTCCCCTCACCCAAAACTCCCCAATAAAAGGGATACTTCTCATTCCTTCGATAAAACCCACATGCACAAGTATGAATGAAGTGAAGATAGAAATACCAAAAGAGCAAGTACGGTGATTATGAATCATCACAGGTAAATCAACACATAATTAGATGGGAGATTTGAGTGTGCTGAACTTCGACAATGGCTCACTATAGTAGTTTCAGACGATAGAAAACTTAGTAATACAGCAATTAAAGACACTGTCCACAGAATATGCCCAGGACACTTGTACTGGACATTACATCAGTGTGTGGAGGCAAATAAGGTCTTTCATTCCATCCTATAGAAACTGATAAATTCTAGACCTGTATTTTGAAATTCTGGTGTAGTTTTTCTTTGGTCTACAAATACAAGGCCTTCACTGGCTTAAAAAGCTTTCCCAAATGACTGTGTCTTCTGCAGGTCAATCCACACACACACACACACACACACACACACACACACACAGAAAGCAAGGGAGGTAGTTTATGGAGAACTACTTAGGAAAAAATGGGCTTAATCCCTCCTGGTATCCATACCCCTTGCAATATAATTTATAGATCCTCCCACACAGAGTGCAGTTTATTTCTCTACCTCTCCAATCAGGATTAGCCTTGGGCTTGCTTTGATGGGCAGAATACAGGCAGCAAAAGAGACCAGGCCTTAAGAAGACCTTCACCTTGTGAATTCCCTCCGAATCTTGTCCTATGGCCACATAAAGAAGACTAGGCTAGGGCCTGGGATTTAGTTCGGTGGTTCCAGCACCTGTCTTGCGAATGCAAGCACAAGGTCATGAAAGGAGAGGAGACAGAGAAGCAGGAAGAGAAGAACAAGAGTAGGTTAACTGAGCTGGACGATAGTCTATATAAAGCTGCCCCCACTGAAGTTATCCTAATCGCTGCAAGACTGGTTAGAAGTTGATTGAAATGACTTTTAATTTAGTTCCACATAAACTTAAAAAGCCTATTAGCTAGAAATAGCCCAAATTTTCAAGCAACCAAATTATAAAGAAAATATTTCATCTAGTAACTGTAAGGTAAACATTTACTTTGTTTTGTTTTGTTTTTTGAGACAAGGTCTCGCTTTGTAGTTCAGACTGGCCCTGAGCTCACTATATAGCTCAGGTAAGCCTCAAACTCAGCAATCCTCCTGCCTCCTGAGTGCTGGGATTATAGGCTTGAGCCACCATGCCCGGCACTGTGGTATGTGGTACTGATTGCTTGTGGGCGTGAGTCACTGTGCCCAGTATTGTATGTGATTACCTGGAATCGAACCAGGGACCTTGCACTTGCTAGCCAGGCCCCGGAACCACTGACTAAATCTCCGGCCTGGTAAACATTTATTTCTAAACCATTATGCCTTGGGGTAATTTGTTAAACAGCAAAAGCTACCTAATACATCATCCCAAGAAGGAACATTTGAAGGCAAGCTTTAATATGCAGCATGGGATGATCCTGAATTTAGGAAAATCTCCAAGATATTGAGATCAGACCAAGGAATATCTAACTATGGGATTAACAATACAAAGCCTTGCCATCACCACCAGAAACCTCCTGACAGCAGTTCGGCTCGGCATATAACAATCATCAGAAACAGCTAGACTACTATAATGTTCTTATGTTTATTAGATGGCTACAAAGAGCAACTATTATGCTTTTACCAAGAAAAAAAATACAAAATCTGTAATTTCTAGAAAATTAGTTTCTTCCAGTATAATAATGCATCTCAGCTAGCAGAAGTGACCCACAGACAGACCCAAATAAAGCTTTAAAGTACTTTGTATTCAGACTAATTCTCTTAGTCCTTAGATATAACAGCAACTTCTCCAATATATCTAAGAGTTCAGAATTGCCCTTGGGAATTGGCCTATAAAGCCCAAACTGCTTTCATCTTTATTTATTTCTTCATCTATGATTCCCCTAAGAGAATGAAATTTAGTTTGACAGCAAGAACACTTCACAAAGCCATTTGTTAAAGCAATTTATTTTAGTCCTTTAAGTTGCAATTAAAAATGAACCAACATAATAAGCCACAACCTGTTAGAGGAGACAGACTGCACAAATTATAGCACATTGTCTCTGTTCTTTAAAAAGGAAACAACTCTGCACTCTTAGAGAATCCTGGGCTTAATGCTCAGTGAAGGAAGTTGAACAGAAGGTAGAGCACTGGTATCTGTCTGCACACTGAACACCATGCAGTAGACTGAAAGCGAAACACACTGTGCTTTAGAAGTCATTTTTGTGAAAGAGAGGAGTGAAACTTGGGGAAAAGCCTGATGTAAAGAAAATGCTTGAGAGGACAGTTAAAGGAAACAGGAAACAAGAATAACTAGATATGGTGAAATTCTCATTATAAGAAATAGTTCAGATTTAGCTCAGTGGTTCTAGTGCCTGCCTCACAAGCACAAGGTCCTGAGTTCGATCCCCGGTAACCACATACAATGCTGGGCATGGAGACTCACGCCCACCGGCAATCAATAGTACATACCACAGTGCCAGGCGTGGTGGCTCACACCTGTAATCCCAGCACTAGGGAGGCTGAGACAGGAGGATTGCTGAGTTCGAAGCTTGCCTGAGCTACATAGTGAGCTCAGGTCCAGCCTGAACTACAAAGCGAGACCCTGTCTCAAAAAAAAAAAAAAACAGTTCAGAGAGGTGTTCATAGGTTGGTCACTTATAAGAGAGAGAAGGAAGGAGGGAGAAAAAGGAAAGAGGAGGAGGAGAGGAGAAAGAGAAAGAAGAGGAAGGAGGGGCAAGGAGGAAGGAAGAGAAGAAGAAAAAAGAAGAGGAAGAAGAAGGAGATTTTTGCATTTTTAGTCCTAAGGAAGAGACCATAATACTTTTCCCTCCTCCCTTTCCATCAAGCTGCTTTTATACAAAGGCCATCAGCCCTGAGTGCGTCCTTTCCTGAAAAGGCCAAAATGAGGAAGTTGTGCAGTCAACATCAGGCTCCCGAGGCACAAGACAAAAGGCATATGACTTTGTGGTGGCTGCCTGACTGCTCATCGCTCATCTGAACACCAGATCTCACCTGCTTCCTGATCTAATGCATCATGAGAGCTTCCACTCAGGCAGACAGGATGATCACTTTCTTCATCTCACACTTTCCTGGGTTCCTTTCTTCTTTCCTCTGCTGATTCTTCAGGTACACCCAACTTTTAGGAAGAAAATGCCATTATAGGAATATTCCCACATGCACAGAATTTCAGGGTGTGACAAATGAAATGAATTAAGAAATGCATGACATCCAGAAAAGCACACTGAGAGGGAAGGACTCGCCCCAGGAATGGGTGACACCAACCAGTACATTTGGAGCCTGAACGGAATAGAAGAGGGTTAAAGTGCTAGTCTTCACCGTCACCTTCAGACACTGGTCTCCAATCTCTTGTCTTCCAACACAGATTCCTATGGGTGACTTTACAGAGACCTCCCAGGCCTTTAACACTGAGCTAGGGCAGCGTCCTTGATCCTTCTTGTTCTACAGCTTCCATCTTCTCGGCCCGAGCAGCTGCTGGAAGGAACCTCTGGCTTTCTAGTATGAAGACAGTGTGGGTTCTTCTGCTTCTATCTACCTTGTCAACTCCCTCGCATAATTACACATGCATTTCCTATTGACTCTGTTCCTCTAGAGAACTCTAACTAATGCACCATACAGTACATACATACCATGGCCTGTCAACCATTAGCTATACGGCTGAGTCCCAGGAAAAATGAGACAAAGATGCCGCAAGCATCCCACCTTGGGTATGTTAAGGTGAAAGGCTCGAGATGATCCAAGCCACAGTGAGGAAATGAATTGACCAGCGTGTCCAGATAGGCTGGACCCAGAGAGATTTCATCTTACACATCTCTGTTGCAGAGCACTATCTCCCTTCTCCCACTCAGAAATCGTACCCTTCTCCATCCACAAGAAAGCTATGACTTTATTGATCCCACTGGAATCCTGACTTCCTTGTACTCATTATTTTCTAAAAAATTTTCCTCGAAGATTTGTGCACATGCTATGACAAAGACCTAATCTTCAAAACAGCCATAGAGGTACTAATGTCACTTGCAAATTTTTCTAAACCCAAAACGAAAAGCCTACAGACACAGGCCTCTTTGGTGACATTTTCTTAACAGTGAAACTGCAAGTCCTTTGCTTCCTTCCAAAGTGAGCTATGTGGACACAGTAACAGAACCAAGTAGCCACCTGTGACAGGGGCACGTATGTGTTTAAGACGACATTCTGCCGATGTGGTAGGTCCTTTTTAAAACTCCGCAACCCTATATCCACGGGTTGTTGTAAACGTTCCTCACTGTGATTTCTATTGCACAAGTTGGCAGCAGTGTCCTTACTTGCTGCTGGTCATTGGTCACACATGCCGGTCTCGCTCCCACCATCTCTCTGTCCAACAACGCCCATTATCCAGCACTTTCTGCATCCTCGGTACTACATGAGGCTTTATTGCAACATCTCCTTGAATGCACAGATCTACATAATAGCACAAATATGTAGAGTATATATAATTAATTATCCACTTTTTACAGACCCTGTGAGCTCATCAAGGATAAATAGCTTGCCTAAGGTCATAAAAAATAATAAAAGTCAGAGCTCAAAACCTTTACATCAGTAATTTCGGTTTCCTCAAATATAAAAGGGAAGACATATATCATATTCCACTCTCATAGGCTAGTCTGGGCGATTAAAGCAAATAGTACAAATGAAATACCTATTTAGCATAGCACCTTTCACTATATTAAAGTAAATGGTAAATGGAACTCGGGTATTTTAGTGTCAGGAACTTGGGCCATTGTTACGGTTTGTGTTTAGATGTCCTCTGAAGCCTCATGCAGGTGAGGTGGGACTTTCTTTTACATAGGTAGTTGAACATGGAATGTGTGGTGCTGAGGTTAAGGTCAGGTGCTTACTAAACCACTGCACATGAGTGATTGGTATGGCACCACCATCATTCTGGTGTCTGAACAAGATAAAAGGGGCAGAAAATGCTGTGTAGGGGCACGTTGCTCTTGCCATCTTCCGCTGCCATGCACTGAAGCTCTCTTATTACCTCTGCTCCCTTGTCTGTGCCATGTTGTTTCTCCTCTGTGATGTGTTCGCCATCCCAGCCTCGGAGCCAAATAAACTCCTTCCCTTTTAACTTTGGGTGTTGGGTATTTTGTCTCACAATGAGAAAAAAGTAACTGATATAACCATCATTTTCACACAGAAGAGGTAAAATGTGCAGAAAAGATAATTTGCTTTATTTTATATTAAGAGTGTCATTTGGGTGTTCTCATGTCTCTGATGTCTCCATTCTCCCCTCTAATCTCTACAAGAAAAGCAGGAATTACCTATGCATTACCCTGTTCCCTCCTCACTTTATGGGTGTTTCTATTCCGGACAGCACCTACCCCCTTCATTCATGTGACACTGAATCCCACAGTTTATTCAAGTGGCACAGAAGACTTCAAAAGATAAATGGACTTAATGACAAACCTGCTGAGATCAAAAGGTGTTTCATAAACAATTCCTTAAGAAATTCCCTATTAAAAAAGCAATGAGATCCACCTAAAATTTTCAAAATTTATAGTCTGTGTAACAGCAGAATTATGGAAGATGTATGTGGAGAAATAGCATATCCTTTACAGAACTGCAAAAGAACACAAATTGGCTGTAATCACCTTGAAGAGCAATCTTCCATCATGTGATTACGATCCATCTCTTCCCTGCCTCTTTGAAAATCAGGCCTCTCCAATACCTAGAACCAGAAGTTATTCTAGCTCTCCATTATTATCTACTAACTTTATGTCTAATTTTTAAAATTTAATCATCAGAAAAATCATTATCCTTTTTTAGCAACAACTTACAATATGTAGGAGGATTCAAAAGCATGAAATTTTTAACAAAATACTTTTATTTTCTCATTACATTAGATACTATTGCCCATAAGAATGTATACATTTTAGCAAATTCACTTATAGAGCTGAGGAAGTTACTGTGACATAGTAACTCTCCCTCAGACTCCAGAGAATTGGGCAATAGTTAATGTTTAGTATTAAACAATAGCCTGTATAGTGTAATATTTAAGAGAGAGAACCCCGGAGTTGGACTTCCTATATTCAAATACTCACTACAACATTTACTAGCTTTGTGATTCTGGATGTATTATTTAACTCTCCTGTGCCTCAGTTTCCAAAAGTGAATATATTAACAGTACCTACCTCCCACCTGGGATCCCTGTATTAATCAAGATAACCATGGGGAGTAATTAGAGCAGTGGCTATTTGTGAGTAACTTTCTATTCTTTTACGTCTTTCCTTTCTATTCTTTTACTATTTTTCCAATGAGGAATAGTGATTACAAAGCAGGCTGGCCTCAAAAACAAAACAAGAACAGAAAAAGAAACAAGATCCATCAGGAACATGTACCCACTCCCCAGGATGATTTTAAATTATTAGTACAAACATATACTAATGAAAATTTAAAAATTAATTTTAACGAACAAAGTTTGCAGAAGTAAACAAGTTAAATGTTTAAGAACACCTTCAGGAAACATATAACTGCATCTAAATGAGCACACATAGTCACTAAGTGATTCTTTCAAATATATATATTTATAATATATATATATGTGACATATAACATTTATCGCATATATTCACAAACTTACAACAGGTCTCTAGAAAATGCAAAATTTAGAGGAGGAAATCTGTATTTGCCCTATGGTGTCAGAAGTTTTGACACATAGTTGGCTGGCTCCAAGGCAAAAACTTCATGGCAGAGGGCTTGACAAAAGAATGTTGCTCAGTTCATGGCAACTGATCCAGGGATCAGATATACACCCTAAGGTCATGCCTCCATGATCAATTCATACACACCCAGAAGAGTGCTTCCCAATCCCCTCTGTGACTTTCAAGCCTATTAAGCTGACAATTATACTTAACTGTCCCACTTGTATTTGCCGGTCAGAGGGTCACTTTAACTAATTTTACAAACTTTTTTGTCCTCCCTCACTCTTTGTTCTTTCCACTTCCTCACCCTAGCGCTACAAGATGTAGCTTTAATGTAAAATTTACAATTCAAGTATTTTGTCAAGAGAGCTCAAGAAAAAATGCTGATGTCTTCTTTTTAATTAAGTGAAAAATATAATTGGAAGGTTTGATGGCTATATAGGCACAATTTCTTGACTTCCCAACTGTGGCCAAGATATAATAGGCCATTTTGGACTTCCATGCTGATGCAATCAGTTCTGATCTGTAACTATGTAAGCAATGTACAAATGGGCATTTAATGACTCTGTTAGACACAACTGAGAAAAATTTTCAAAGAAAAAATGCCCAACGCATTCAGTGTTAGACATACAAGGATTTTATTTCTTGCTGTGGCACAAATACTTGTGTGATCTTAACTTCTCTAAGCCTACATCTTTCTGATATGTAAAAAGAAAGTATAGGTATCTATGTCAGATTCACCAGGAAAATTTAAAATCAGAAAGTATGTGTATCCTACCCTAAACCAATCCAGGAATGTAAGTATTGTTTTCATTATTATCATCATTACCAATACAATTATTTTTACTAATCTGTGCATTTCTGGTGCTTCATACAGAAAATATGAACAAATGTTCTCAGCTAACAATCTGAGAATAACAAGCAAGAGAAAAAGTTATATCCATTTACACAACAAAGATTTGCTCCATCTCAGTAGTGTGTTTGTCAGACCAACAAGCCCTGTCCCTTTAAGATACATTCAGTGAGCACTTACTGTGTTCCAGGCTGTGTAGAATATAGATGCAGTTAAGACTTGCAATTCAATATAGGCAGCCTGAGAGCCACATATATAAAAGTACATGATTGTTGGATACAAGATGACTGATAAATTTGTGTCAAGTACAAAATGTTAGGTAAAAGGTTTTTATTTTACTTCCATTTTAAAGACATAGGCAAGCCAAAGAAAACTTTGAGGAAGCATTGTCCAGCACACAGTCCCAGGCCTGATGCAAAAAAATTGCTGCATAGTTTCTACTATCCAGCCTTTTTTTTTTTTTTTTTTTTGAGACAGGGTCTCACTTTGTAGTTCAGGCTGGCCCTGAGCTCACTATGTAGCCCAGGCAAGCCTCCAACTCAGCAATCCTCCTGTTTCTGCCTCCCGAGTGCTGGGATTACAGGTGTGAGCCACCACACCAGGCACTGTGGTATGTGGTATTGATTGCTGGTGGGCGTGAATCTCCACACCCAGCATTGTATGTGGTTACCGAGATTGAACTCAGGACCTTGCACTTGCGAGGCAGGCGCTGGAACCACTGAGCTAAATCTCCTGCCCTATCCACCTATTTTTTAACAAACAAAGCAGTCACTGTGTGTAAAATGAAAACAAGGTCTCTCTTATGGAGAAACAATTCCCATTTCATATCAGTTCATTTGTAGAACAATCCATGCCAAAAACTACTAGCAGAGTAATTGAGCTTACTAATTTCTACAGCCCCACGTTATATACAATTGTGCTCAAAGTGTAGTTTCCTAGACCAGGCATCGCTATATCACTTATGAGCATGGTAAAGATGCAGATTATCAAGCCTCACCCCAACCCTACTGAACAAAAGACAGTACAACAACCTACAGTATACTGGATTCCACAGATACTCTTGTACTTTATATAAAATGGCATAGCATCTACATGAAATCTATACATACCCTCTATCTGCTTTGAAGCACCTCTAACTTACCCTTTACAACTATTAAAGTCTATAGCTAGTTGTTATCCTGTGTTGTTTAGGAAATGATGCCAAGGGAAAAGAATCTGCACATACTCATCATGAGCACAGCCATCAAAGACCTAACTACATAGTTCACCATCCACAATTGGTTGAATCTTGGATGCAGAACTTATGGAAATGGAATGGACAACCCTGTGAAGAAATATTGACCTGCTAATATGCTGTCAAGCACAGGTGAACAAATGAATAGGTGAATCCATCAATCACTCCTGAGACTGGCTAGTAACAACCTGGATGGGAGGTATTGCATCTCAGATTGACTTCTGAAATTTCTTTTGAACTAATTAATTGTTGTTTGGTAAGTGAACTTTTCAATCCCACATCTCAATCCGTATCAGACTGAAATGAATTAAATTGGCAGGTTTCTGAAATCCCTGATGTGGACACATAAAGTGTTTTAAAAGAAAGAGATATTTGTGATTCCCTACACATCCACTTACACGCACCTTCTGTGAAACATCTCTAGCTACATGAACGTCCTTCCCCTCATGGTCCATTAGCTTCCAGGAAACAAGCAAAGAGTCTGACAACTGCCTTTCACGTGATCTTTGCTTCCTTCAAAAGAAAGAAAGTGCTTTTAGGCTGAGCAATAGTGGAAATGGAATCTATCTCTGCCTCGGCCATTTAGTCAACCTCCCTTAACTCTTCTAAATCCAACCACTCTGAGCATTTGTAAGGGGAGAAGAGAGGCAGTAAGGAACAAAGAGGACATTTGGATTTATTTCTACCTGCACAATGCATTTCATATGTTATATGATCCATGTCTCAGTGTTAAAATGACCTCCTTTTTTCCTCTTTTGTTCATAATGTGTATTCACTGGTTAAGACCAGACCTAAAAGTCATATGTTCTTATACAATGAAAGTATCATGATTTCTAGAATCAGAAAAATCCCAAATTCTAATCTATCCTTTGACACATATGTCTTATGGAATGTTAGGTAAATTATGACATTATATGATCTTCAATTTAATTTCCATGAAAAGACTACAGCAGGATATTCTTAATCAAGCTACTCCCATTCAAAAGCAAAATTTTTGTGATTTTTTTTCCTCAACTCTATCCTCAACTCCGCCATATTATCTCTATGAAGTAATATTTATTTTTCCCTAGCAGGTATGAGTTAAGATTTAGTTTTTGTTTTGTCTGTTGGTTGACTGCTTTAACATTAAGCATTTTTTCCCATCAAGGGCTAATGTTCTAGGTTAGTAGCAATTGTGCATGAAATTGGAACAGCATTACATACACATTTTTCCCACTGAACAATGGTGAGAATTTAGAGTCAGAAGAGGGAAAAACAACGCTGGATCTAAGATGGTTGCCTGTCCCTTGATGTGGTACTAAAGAGTTTCCAATAAGTTTTCCTTCTTTTCCCACAGTTCATTTAATATATGTGTTTCAAAAGTACCAGGTAAGAGCCCAGGAGCCATTCTGGGCAGAGAACTCAGTCAAGCAAGTACTACTTAGTGGAGGACTTCCAATTTTATGTTCCAAGTCCTACCATCAAAGCTACTCTTTAAAGAAGAGAAACTTTGTTCCACCTGCAGCAACTGCTTGCCCAGTGACCAACCAACAGAAATGATGAATGACCATTCCTACAAGGATTTAGTCCATTAATGTCTACATATTCTATGAAAATAGGTGGCTCCCACAACGCCCTAAAAGAGCCATCTTTTTAGGGGGGATATTTGCCAGAGTTATGAGAATAGTTTGTAGACGTTATAATGTGAGGATAATGTTAAATGCCTCTCAAGGTTTATTTTTAAGATTTAAATAGGCTGATGGATAAAGAGCATAGTATATTAGTTCTCTCCCATTATTGACACAAAATACTTAACACCTGCATCTTAGAGGAGATGAAATGTATTGGTTCATTTTCCAGTGAGATTCATTCCATGGCTAGCTCTTCAAAGCAGAAATGGCACAGTGGAAAGGCTTGGCCAAGGACAGCTTCATAGAGGTTGGAAGCAGAGACACAAAGGAGGACTTGAAAACAAGACTACACCCTTCCCAGGTCACACCCCAGTGACCAACCTCTGGTCAGGCTCTACCTCCCAATAACCCATTCAACTATTGAACTTATCAATGGATGAATCTACTGATGATTTTAACACCTGACAATCCAATCACTTTCCATACACGAGACTTTGGGGGGGGGGGGCGTTTTAGATCTAAACTTTAATAAATACAGTGTCTACTTGATTGTTTTCATCTTATTTCCCTTTATTTACATACTGATCCTACCCTGAGTTTTCCCATGGTCAAGGAATCTATGTCATCCAATAGACCTGCTCCCTAATAGTCAGCTTCTATAAATAAAACAGTACATTTTTCTCTTTTAATCAGAGAAAAACCAACCTTAGTGTGTTAGTCTGCTTTTGTCATGGTGACAAAATTATGTGAGATAAACAACTTAGAAAAGGAAAGGCTTATTTTGGCTCTTAGTTGCAAAGAGCCAAATTATGAGACAACTGATCCCATAATTCTGAGCCTGTAGCAAGTCCAAACATCATGGCAGAGGACACATGGCTGAGCAAAGCTGCTCACGTAATTACAGCTAGGAAGTAAAATACAGAGGGAAAGGGTCACTGGCCCCAAACATTCTTCAGAGTACACATCCCCAATAGCATAGCTTCCTTCCACCAGGTTCCACTATCTCCCAACACAAACTTCATCTGAGGACTAAGTTCTCAACATGAGTCTTCAGGGGACATTTAGGTCCAAAAAATAATACCTATTAACCCCAAAAGAGAGGCTGCTATATAATAAAAAATGATGCTGCTATATAATAAAAAAACCACTCTCAGTTATAAGTAACACTAGAAACTGTGTCAGTGTTAGCACTGACAACATCCTTAAAGAAGAAAATAATCTTGCCAGGCATGGTGGCTCACGCCTGTAATCCCAGTGCTCAGGAGGCAGAGGCAGGAGGATTGCTGAGTTCAAGGCTTCCTGGGCTACATAGTGAACTCAGGGCCAGCCTGAGCTACAAAGTGAGACCCTATCTCAAAAAAAAAAAAAAAGAAGAAGAAGAAAATAATCTAAATATGCATTGATCTTCTCAATCTACTTATACTTTCTTTTTGCAGTACCAGGGATCAAATTCACAGTCTTGTGTTTACAAAGCAGGCAGTAGCACCAGTGGGCTACATCCCTTCCCCTCAACCTACTTTAATTTTCTTCCTTTTGAAGAGTTTAAAAGTACAGAAGTTTGGAAGATGACTCAAGAGATGGCACATAGAGAACTTTGGAAATGCCTAGATTTAATATTTCAGGGTAATTCAGAAGGCCCAAACTGTGGAGTTATTCTTAGGATCATTCAGCAAAAATGTGAATCTTGGATTACACCAAGTCACTCAGAGGGTGGATGAATTGATCATTTAGACTTTAAAGGCTCTTATTTTTACTTTGTATTCCATAACTTGTGTTACTATGTGACCAAAATAACACCAAATACATTCTGACATTGGAAGTAGAGAGGTCTCACAAAGCAGTGACTTAATCAGACAATAAATCCTCAGAAAACTAATGAGTAGGGAAAGCATAGGTATAAGCTGGTATAAATTGTAAACCAGAACTAAGGTATTCTAGAAGTACTATATGAGATATAACTTCTCTCTCAACTTCTTATTCCAATTAGTAGTAAAAATTTAATCTCATAAGCAATGTAAAGGACAGAGAAGAGAGGGAGAAGAGAGAAGGTAAAGGAATTATTCTCCAAAATAATCTATTGTGAATAAAGATTTGGATTTATTTCCTCATAATTCAATCAGGTTGCACTTATATATATTAGAACATCATTCAGCACATACAGATATAATAAAATTGTGATATCCTTGTGATTAAAAAAACTGAATGTCGCCGGGCGTGGTGGCTCATGCCTGTAATCCCAGCACTCGGGAGGCAGAGACAGGAGGATTGCTGAGTTCGAAGTTTGCCTAGGCTACATAGTGAGCTCAGAGCCAGCCTGAACTACAAAGCAAGACCCTGTCTCAAAAAAAAAAACTGAATGTCATAATATTTGGTGTATATTATTTGTATATTTGGTGTATATTATTTGTATTGATATATATTTGGTTAAGTAAAATGTGTTTTCTAAAAAATTTTAAATCATACATATGGCTCATCTTTATATTTCTTCTGGACACTGCTAGTCTATGTAATTTGGAGTATTTTCTTCATGAAGAATTCTAATGAATTATTCAGTGAGCTTTTAAAACCAGTGGACTAGAAGGTATTTTAATATATGTCACAATACTTTTAAAAACAATCTCAGTCAGTTTGGGTCTGTCCCCCTCCCCATCTAACTCATATGTCCTTTTTCTAGAAATTACATCTAGGTTCCAAAGGTTTTTATGGTGCCCAGCCTTTACAGTAAGAAAGCTGAAGACTTATTATTCTCTTTGAGTTGTGCCCAGAAAAAGGGAATTTTATAAATTGCACAGTTAGCTAAATTCTTCATATCTCAATATAAGCAAATTTTTGCCATGTGACTTTGCAATTCCTCCCACAAAGGGAGATTATGTCACCAGGTTTGAGGGTTGTGGACCCTCCTTCTAGAGGTTCTTTCTAGGTTTTCTTATCCTGAACAAAGAACTGGACAATCCAAGCACAAAAGATGGCAAGATTTTACATGTATTAAAGGTAGAAAAAGAAATGTGTTCTCCAGAATAGCACAAGTGTGGGCCAATTAAAAAGAATGACACATAATTGTCATTAATGTGTTGTCAGCTCTTTACCACACTGAAATTGATGTCTTAGGACTGTTTTTCCTTACTTTTAAAAGTCCACTCTAGCGTGAGAGTGAACTGCCATAAAACAGAGAACACAGTGAACAAGTACTTAATGGCAGCCATCTTTTGCATCTCCCACTCTGCAGGACACATCAGATCTAGGCAATCCTATCAGTAACCTGCATGGGTCTTCCAAGAACTGAAGACAGCACTTTCTCATCAGAACTGTTTTTCTACACCCACTTGCTCAGATGACTTTTCATGCCCTATTGTCCTGCCTCAATTATACTTCACTGTCCCTTAAATTTGGATTTAGCTACATTACCATCTTTGGCTAATCTAACAAGATGAAGGAGACAATGTAACAGTTCTAAGCACAGACCTTGAGACATTTTGTATGTTCCTCTTAGAACCCTGCAACAGTTATAAGAACATGCCAGGGTAGACCCCTGGCCTGAGAAGAATGAGAAAGAAGAGAAGCCCAGCCAAAGTTCTCTAGTGAGTCCTGGATAGATCACCTAACCCTTACTAACACTCAGACATATGACCAACCCAGCTAACATCAGTAGAGACACCAAGCAAAGAGGATCATTTTTAGCCAACCATTCCCAGATGCATAAGCTAAATAAATGTCCCTGTATGGTATGGTTGTATACAACAATTATTAACTAATATGATAGTTTGTCTGTCCAAGAGCCCCAAGTTTTTCTATGGAGTGTTGTTTGTGTTGCTTGGATTTTTGCTTTACTTTTTATTTTCCACCCCCTAGAGATAAAGGCTTATATAATTCAAGAGTCCAAAGAAAATACCATTTCAACAGTCTTTCTTATTCCCTCTAATTCTTCTCCTCTCTGTGACTGCAGAAATTTTGTTTAAACTAAGGCTAGAAGTTTTGTTGTCACTCATTTTTAGTGCCTTTGAGACATAGATTTTTTGTTTTAACGATATTGCATTGTACCAACTCTTCACTAAGGCAGTAAGGATAAAATGCCATGTCTGAATGACCAGGGTTAGGAGTATAAGAAATGGGAAATCTGGGCCGGAGCCAGCTCAGTGGTTCTGGCGCCTGTCTAACAAATGCAAGGTCCTGAAGGTCCTGAGTTCCATCCCTCATAACCACATACAACAATGCCAAGCATGGTGGCTCTTGCCTGTCATCCCAGCACTCGGGAGGCAGAGGCAAGAGGACTGCTGAGTTCAAGGCTTGCCTGGGCTACATAGTGAGCTCAGGGCCAGCCTAAACTACAAAGTGAGACCCTGTCTCAAAAAAAAAGAAAAAAAAAGAAATGGGAAATCTCCCTTAATATTATAAATAACATATAGTCACATTTGCTTGAGTAGAATTTGTCTTTGGGACTTTCTGTAGCAGCTTAAAACCTTCAAATTGTCAATCCCTATTAGACTTCTAAAAGGATGGCTCCTATTTCATACCCATGATATTTGGGAACTCTCTTGTAAGAGACATCACTCACAGGCAAGGTGGGAGAGAGCAAACAAAGACTAATTTATAAGAAAATGCAATGATCTTCATCCAGAAATGTCTTTCCTGCCTTTCAAATCTGAAATTTCTTGAGTAAACTTACATCCTTTTGTATGTATTGTATTTTGTTCTTTAAGAATCCAAGGTGAAGATAATATCTCAAGCCTTTGGCAAGAATGACTTTCCCTTGAGTACTTGGAAAAGCATATCAGATCAAGGGATCCTGTTCTAAGTCTGCCACTAACCAGCTGGGCAATGGATTGTAGTCAATGCATCTTTAGAACTGATTTCTCCTTCATAAAATAAGGTCCTGACTGCTGCTCTTTATGACTGAAATGCCACAGACTCCTAAAGCACTTTGATTTATAAGACATCTGATAGAGCCCTGCCTCTTGAGAAAGGCAAAGGCAACAAATTGAAGAGGACAGATATGGAACAAATATGAGAAAGAAAGAAGGCGGGATTCAGGGTTTTGTAACAATGGAGGACACAGGGCCTCCACATTCAACATTTGTCTAGTTCTAGTTTCATTCATAACCGCTTCACTTCTCTCTACCCCATCACCAGCTAAAGACAGATGTGCATCAAAAGACCCAGATGGAAGGGTTTATATACATCACCTATTCTGCTGGCAGCTCCAGCTCCTCTCCTCCTGCCTTTTCACCCTGCCCTGACCACTCTCCATCCTCTGTGGCCTGTATATCATCTTTATAGGTTCAGGTACTAAAAACCAGGAAGTCATTAAAGCCAGGTCTGGCAGTTCCACTGAACTTGACAGCTCATTAAGAAGATTTATCCTAAATACATTCAGATCAGCTCTGGCACCTTCCCCAGGCCTAAAACAATAGGAGTTAGTCACACTGGGAAGAGGAAATCCTAGCTTTGTCATAGCCCACCTCTTGCCTCTGAGACTGTCAGAAACTTCTGCTGCATTATTTTAGCGAACAGCGTCCAAAGTAAAAGCTAAATCCCAGGAGCCAGTCCTGTGACCTTGCAGAACCTCTTCTGAAAAATGCAGTTTTAAAGTGTTGCATGTAGTTATATATGGCTTACTTATTTTCACACGTAATTGTCATTAATGTGCTATCAGCTCTTTGCCACACTGAAATTGATGTTTTAGGACTGGTTTTCCTTTGATGATTGTACTTCTTAATTTTATTTGCTACAGTCTCTGTATTATATAGGACTCTAAACTTTTTTTAAAAAATGCACAGAGCAGAAGTTATTAAAACAAACTAGGCCAACCAACTTTTAAGACTACCTATCCAGTAGTGTTCTGCCTGGAAATCAGCAGAGAACTCAGATTTCGAATGAGTAAAAGAACAAATCCTTATTCCAACTAGGACATTAGCTAGAAACCTATATCAATCGATTGATAATTTATTACAAACAACCACGAAAATCTTAGCGTCATACAATAATAAGTATATGTTATTAACACGTCAATGGCTATGGCCACATTCTGGGGATGAGGTGGGAAGAACAGCAGTTACCTGAGTATATTCTTCTCACAACCAAGTTCAGAAGTTCCTAGAAAAGTGAGTAAAAACAGCATTGCCTCTTTAAAGTGAGGACTCAGAAATGTCACTTTGTTACCTCCACTACATTCCACTCCCAAGTAAATCATAGAGCTAAGTCCCCCATCAATGCAAGGGGGAAACATTTCCTCCTATTGAGGTGGATGGGGCAGGGGCAGAGAATCAGTATTTGTCAGAAAATAAACTAATTGATGATAGACTCCAAACATAAAATCAGAGTGACTACAGCTGCCTTGGTAACTGAGTGGAACAAGACAACCCAGAATTATCTTCAAATCCTGATATCCCTCTTCTGTCTCTTATTGTGCGTCCTGGAGCTCTTCATCTGAAATTCAGACCTTGAAGGACACCATGCTATAATAAAGCAAGTGCTGGCTGGGTGTAGTGGTACCTGCCTGTAATTCCAGAACATTGAGAGGTGGAGGCTAGAGGATCACAAGTTTGAGTCCATCCTGGGCAACTTAGTAGATTCTGTCTCAAAATAAAAAAGGACTGAGTAAAAAGGACTGAGTTGAACCCCTAGTACTTCAAAGAAACAAACACCTTATCTATGTCCTGCATACAGTAGCAAAATTAGTAAGTGAAAAGCAAATTCTAGAATAACCAAAAAGAAAATAACATTTTATCTCTAGTACCAAGTACCATTCTTGCTCCATTGTATGTAGGAGGTCATCAATTAATGCTTGAAAAAAATGAATATAAATCACAGTGAAGACATGGACTTGGCTGAACAGAAGGATGTAAAATTTTTAGTGAAGTTTCCAGTTTCAACTGAGCACAAATATCCTTGTTATTTCACCCCAAAGCTGTCACTGGAGTCAATGCAACTAGGACTTTGGATGCACAGGTAACCTGAGTCTTGTACCAGAACAATGACCATAAAGACCAGAACTTCATAAATGGTTTGTCAGAGAAGAGCAAAGCTACTTTCTATGATCTTGAAATGTTAATAAACTACATACTACTAAGTACTAAAGAAATTCCGTGGTACAGAAAAAGGCACCAATGTATCTTTTATGCCTTTTATCTTCATGCAGCAAATGAATCAGATCCAAAACCTTAGCCCACTCATTCAGCCATTTGGTCTCAAGGCTCCTGAGCTGGCTGACCCACTTCTGAAATTATTTACCAACTGGTCAAGAAAGTGTGTGTGCAAGCAAACCAAAGAGCCATCAACTTCATGACCAGCCCATCCTTCCCAGCTATAATAACAAGCAGAAAAGAGCCTGGCTGTCTATATTACCATTGAGATGATTTTCAGATAGGAAAGCCATTGCATAGAATTTCCCTCCCAGTCACACCAATTCAACTTGTAAAATCTGGACCACATCCCTACATCCAAATGGGGCCACTTAGAATTTATCATCTGCTGATAGGAAAAGTTATCTGCACAGCTGTGGAACCACATTAGTTATGCTCTGAGCAGGACAACACTGTAAATTATTTGCAATATGCTGGAACTCAATACAGACAGAGTTTATAAATATGATATTAAACTCTTAAGAAGGACTTGTGGACCTTTTATAAAGCCATTAATTTTTAAAGTGGTTTAGGAGTTCAAATTAGCAGACAGTTGTGATTTCCAGCTTCCAAAAACAGATGGCAATGGCTTTTCTAAAAGTAAGAAGAATATCCTGAAATCAAACGGGAAGATCAAGGCTTGAATGCATTTTGGAAATCTATTCCAAAGCCTTCAATAATGAGTGAGATTCAGTCTTTCTCTTGGAGATTCCCCTGACCACTCTGGTGTGTTTTGTGCTTGCTGCAGGCTGATTTGTTTCAAAACTAATCAAATTCACTGTTGTCTTATATATATTGTATCATTTCCCTGTTGGTGTCTTCTACATACTAAATGACTAAAATAATTCCATTTATTGTAAAACTGTCTAGAAATACATCTTACAGAGTGAAAGTCCCTGTAATCTCATCTCACAAAGGTAGTAACCATTGTTAAACATTTTGGTGCAGGATCCTTCTGAGATTTTATAGATTTTTATAATTTTATAGATTTCTATAATGTGTATTATAGATCACATATAGATTATATACATGGAGTTGTGCTGTTTATACTACTCTACAACTTTTTGTGTTTACCCATGTATGGCA
The DNA here is from genome assembly GCA_004025085.1 of Thryonomys swinderianus. Taxonomy (NCBI): domain Eukaryota; kingdom Metazoa; phylum Chordata; class Mammalia; order Rodentia; family Thryonomyidae; genus Thryonomys; species Thryonomys swinderianus. The sequence continues at coordinate 97,582 of PVIC010000411.1, forward strand.
TAAGCTCCCTGAAAGCAAGAATTTTAGCTTAACAAATTACTCTTTCCATGTTCCTTTAGCATCTATTATAGATCAGATCCTACCAGATAAAAAATGAATGAAGCAAGAACAGCCTCAGATTGAAGGAGCTTACCTACCTGGCAAGGAAAATATTTGAGAAATAATTATTTTAAAACAATGCAACAGAGGCTCCAACCCTAGGTGACAGAAAGTACCATGGAGACATCGTTCCGCGTGCTCACAGGGAGAGAGCACCACATCTAAGTCAACCAGCTGCACAGAGATTCATCTGGGTCATTAACAAGATAGATCTGATTGAAACTACTTCAGTCACTTCTTTGCCAGCAGCACCACCATTCAACCTTCCCTTGATGTGTGATCTCATCAAGTCACTTCACATCGCTAAACCCTGATTTTCTCCCTATAAACTAAAAATTACTATTCCAATGAAACCACTAAGAAAAATACATATATTCTTTCTGCAATTCTGATAATTAAGCAAAATCCAACTTTTACAGTGGCTATTCTGTATCTCCAAAAGTAATGAGTATATAAAATAAGCCAAATCCAGGGATATAAAATAGCAACTTTATCTTATGGTTCATCTCAATATCCTTTTAGAATCCTCTGGATAAAATCTGACTGTAGTGCCAGGCGTGGTGGCTCATGCCTGTCATCCCAGCACTCGGGAGGCAGAGACAGGAGGATTGCTGAGTTCAAGGCTTGCCTGAGTTACATAGTGAGCTCAGAGCCAGCCTGAACTACAAAACAAGACCCTGTCTCAAAAAAAAAAAAAATCTGACGTATATCCCAAATTCCGTTCACTTCAAGAAGCCTTAGGATTGAAATAGGCAGCAAACATAGAATCAACTCAATAACTCTGATGTTCAGTCCTACAGAATAGCCCAAATCCCAAACACAATTTAATAATCAATCTTCCTCTTTTTAGTGGAAAAAGACATTGGGATCTTTTTTTCTTTTTTTTTTTTTTTTTGAGACAGGGTCTCATTTTGTAGTTCAGGCTGGCCCTGAGCTCACTATGTAGCCTAGGCAAACTACTCACAGTAATCCTCCTGCCTCTGCTTCCTCAGTGCTGGGATTAAAGGTGTGAGCTACCACGCCTGGCATTGCGGTATGTGGTTACTGGGGATAGAGGACCCTGTGCTTGCAAGGCAGACATCAAGACCACTAAGCTAAATCCTGGGCCCCAGGAGGCATTGGGATCTTATCACCTTCTACACACTACAAATCCACCCTCCTTTCCCTTCTTGAATGTGATGCTGGAGGGCTGGGAGTAGGGGATGGGATCAGGCAGATGGAGGAAGTAAAGATAACAGTATTGGGAATATCCTTACATAACTGGCATGTACCTAAGAGGGCTCTATACCTCTGGCCGGAAACTGTTAAGTGCTCTCTTGTGTGCGTGGGCTCTTTTCGTGCCTTCACTGGAGACTTCCAACATCGCCAGAGTTCTCAACCTCAGTGCTGTTAACATTTGGGTTTGGATCGTTTATTATGGAAATCTGTCCTATGTATCTAGAATATTCTGCAGTATATTTCCTCTCTACTCATTAGATGCCTCCAATCATAACTGTTGGGGGGGGCAAAATAGGCAGTAGTTGAAGTCCCCTATACAAATCATTTTATTTCAGTAGTTGCATCCGTTCTGTGCTAGCCCATGGGTCTAGCATCTCCTCTCCTGATCCCTTTCTCTTGAGTTCACTTGTCCTTTTCACAATCTAATATGATCTAAGATGAATATCACACTGTCTCTCCTGCACAAAAAGCTTATTTACAGCCCATAGGAGAAAAAAAGCAATTTTACATGATTTTCTTTTTTTTTTTTTTTTTTTTTTTGAGACAGGGTCTCACTTTGTAGTTCAGGCTGACCTGAGCTCACTATGTAGCCCAAGCAAGTCTTGAACTCAGCAATCCTCCTGCCTCTGCCTCCCAAGTGCTGGGATTACAGGCGTGAGCCACCATGCCCAGCATTGTATGTGGTTACTGGAGATTGAACACAGAACCTTGTGCTTGCGAGGCAGGTACTAGAACCACTGAGCTAAATCTCCGGCCCCCTACATGATTTTCTTTTTTAAAAAATATCTTTAGGAATATATACCAAATGCAAAATACTGCAACTTTCCAGGCAACAATATCAAAAGAATTTATTGATGTTGTCTCTTGCATAATGGATTTTCTGCAAAAACTGAGGTAGACACAAATTCACTATCTCTTCTAAATTAAGAAAATAGCAAGCTCTCCAAATAGTCTAATTCAAGTTCCTAACACTAGACTAGAGTTCAGAAATAAGTAATTCCCTGCACCCTCTCCCTTGCAAAACACACCCCAAGAAAGAAACCTTCATAAAACGATTTCTTCAGTCATATTCATTACTCTATCTCCTTGACTGTTAATATCCAAATAGTGTAAAACCTCTACTTCAAATTATTTACTAGCTGGCCTATATCAGAACTTATTCTGGAATCTGAGGACTCCATTATCTCATTATGTCAACCAAAACTTTCAATTTAACATCCTTCTATATGGATGTCATTTCCTTTATCTTTCTTTACCAACCCATTCCAGAGGTTACATAAAGATAGTGAAAAAAGAGATGAATCTTTATCAGTTAGCTATTACTGAGGTAAGAAACCACCCGAAACCCAGCGGTTGAAACAGTGTTTTTATAGCTCAAGGGTCCAAGGATCGAACAGCTGAGTAACTTCTCTGGTCTCAGCTGAACACACCGATGTATCCACAGTGAGCTCTGGTGGGGAGGCACCTCTGTGGATCTGCATGGCCTCCTGGACCATCGCTCTGGTCCTTCCTCCGTGGTATGCTCCTCGCCTGTACTTGGCTTCCCCACTCACATGCACCCTGCCACCATTGCATTTCTGCCTTCAAGCCAGCCAAGCATGAATTAAACCTCCAGAATGATGAACTTAAAAAACAGAAGTTAACCAATACATGAAGAAAACTATATATGTATTTTCATTCTTCAAACTCCTCTTTTGTTGGATTTCAGTCTGGGCAATCTACCCTCACCTAACTCACCTTAGGAGGGTAATGGAATGAAAATAGAGGCTCCATTTGCAAGTGCTAGCCAATAGATACCTCTCTAGGGTAACACAAAAAAGAAGCAAAAATTAGCCCTCAACCCTCTTCCCACCATGGCCCAGAGACTCAGAGGGAGAAATAAAGCAATGAACTACAACTTGTGAGCTGGATGCGGGTTAGGAAGTGAAGAGGAGAAATACCATTCTCTGCTAAGACTTTGTAAATAAACTCATTCATATGGAAACTGGTGTTTTTCACATCTGATGAATCTACATCACAAATCCTTAACCTTTGCCTGAAGTACTTCTGATTATGATTGCCAAGGTCTCGTATCATGAGAGCTTTGCAATGCTGAGATTACAAATCATTGATGGAAGATATGCTACACATCCCTCCCGGCAGGAAGCTCTAAAAACACTGAGCAATGACAGAAACTGGCTTGAAGACTGATCAAACTGAACTTCAAAATTAAGAGATTATGTCATTATAGAACTTCAAGGAATCGTAACCATCCAGAACTTCAAGGACCCTGGCCACTAACAAGTAGGATCATACTGCTTCTGTATTGTAAAATGTTCAAAGAATTCCGTGCCACTTTTGAAATCATATAGAAAATCTTAAACAAGACTGCAAAGTTAGAAAGATCTTCCCTTTGCGTGGCCTGCTCCCTGTGCTCCCATCTCTTGGCATCGTCCCTGTTTCTCTGTTGCACTGTTTCCTCTGGTGTCTCTCTGCCTGGTCAAGTTTCTCCAAATTCTCCACCTAAGGCCTATTCATGTTTGTGACTGAGTACAATGCCAGCTCTTCAACATGAAAAGCCATCGCTCAGTATTCAGAAATCAACTCTCACAAAGCCACAACAATTATGATTAACAAGCGCTTCTTTCATGTGGAAGAGTAGACACACAGTCCCTTGAAGATGGGAGCAGCCTCTGTTTTCCTTCTGCACTCTCCCTGCACCTAACACAATATACTTGAAGGTTTCCTACAGAATGAAGAAACAAAATGAAGAAAGGGGTAGTAGTGTCAGAGAGAGAAAAGGGGAAGACAGATGACAGACTCTGAAAACAAGAGAGGCAAATAGGATCAGCTTGCCAACTGCTGGAGTGATCTGTAGACCAGTGAGAAGTTGGGGGCATACACTGAACTCCTGACCCAGGATGCTCAGTTATTTCGAAAGTTACCCAACTTATTTCACTCTCTGCAGAGAGAGAATTAGAGAAGTATACCACACTTCACACTCCCTTATAATAGCAAACAGTGAATTGAATCAGCAGTCCCTGTTTAGGGACAAATTGCATTTGGAAATTGTATTTATGTATCAAAAAACTAATTACTGCCAAGTTCCACCTCAGTAGTACTTGATGATTTCATTATTGGATCTAATTGCACTTCTATTCAGGATAAGAGTTTACTGTCTTTTAATTGATAATGGAAATTGAAGATACAAAACATGTGAGTGGATACAAGCTCTGCTTTTTAAAAAACTGATTTCTGGCCCGTGAAAAACAAAATAACCTTTCACCATTTTCTAGCCAAAAACTACAAATATTTGTTGCTGTTTAACCATGTTGGGTGGTCCTTGGGCCCTGCTGACCTAGCCTGTAGCCACTCTGAAGAATATCCCTAAAGGACGTAAGCTTTTGAATATGAGATTCTCACTTTCACAAAGCCAGAAATAGCTTGTCCCTAAGAAAAACCCATATTCTTCTAATATAGGAAGAGGGGTAATGGGGAGCACATTTGTTCATATCCATTCGGAGAGAAGGATTGATGTACAGTCCCTAATCTCAGCATAGCTATGTCTCCAGTCAGGATGCAGGGGGGCTATGGGGGAGTCTCACAGACCCACTCCACATGAGAGCTGGGGCAGGATGTTCTATCCACTCGCCTAACCTGGGAATGGAAGGATCTCCCGTCACTTTGGGTCCCAGCATATCCTAATGAATTCTAACACTGTTAAAATTATTTCTGATTTGTCATTTTATCAGGGTAGCAAAGAGAGCAGCCAGTGCAGCACCTGAAGCAGAAAAAAAAAGATCCCCAGAAAGAAGGAATCTGTCCCTTAATAAAGAGTTTGATTTAAAGGAGGGGATGGGAACAGAGGAAGATGTCACACAAGGCTCAGGGGTATTTTCAAAGTGGTGCCCTACCTGACATCTCCATCAAAAGAAGCAAAGCTTTCCGGCTAACTGGCCATCGTGTGTGTTTCTCTTATGATCAAAGCTGTGTGGCCTCACACATCTTTCCTCTTTTGAGTATCTCTGGCTGTGTCTCTATAGCTCGGGGTCCCTGCAGTCAGTCAGTTGGAAAGAGTATGTAACCACAATGTGCTGAGATCTGAAGGCCAACAGACAACTAGAGCATTGGGGGACCCTCCTCTTAGAAAATGTTTTGGCAAGATCCCTATTCTGTAGTGAGGTTCTTACAGGCTGGACTTCCTGGTTCCATCACATCTTTCTCTCATAAGAGCAAGTGAAGTACTCTCTGACTCTGTTTCTTTGCCTCAGTCTTTGTTGTTTTCTGTTCCTTCCTCCTCTCCCTCCTCTGTGCCAGTTCTTCTTAATTGTCAACTTGTCTGAATTAAGAGAGGTGAGATTAGAAGGCCCTGGATGAGTTTACAGCTGAATGAGTGAAGAGAAGAGGGACATGACTAGAGGACAAGGGTCACAGGGCACTGACTTTGGAAATACCTCTGGTCCCTGACTCCTATCTCTCTTGGTCTTGTACCAGAAGTCTGCTTCCTAGCTCTCACAAATTTAGGAGCTTTCCTCCACCATGCCTGTCCACAACAATGTTTCTACGAGTCAGCTGACTCTGAACTGAGAACCCCTGAAACCATTAGCTATGCCACCATAGTGTATGGCATACTCTTAAGTGAAATAAATCAGACACCTATGTTTAAATACTTCATCGTTTCTCTGGTATGGGAAACTGAGTGTGTGAATAAGGACCAAAATGTACAGCAGATATGGGAAATGGATGGAAAATATTCAAATGGGATGGGGAACATGGGAGGGGAGAAAGAGCCAAGAAAAACAATCGAGGAAAACAATAGAGGAAAAATGGAAATAAGGTTTTGTAAGTAAAGACAGAAAGAAAGGTTGAAGGAACGGGAGGGAAATGGGAAAAAAAGTAGCAGCAAGATGTATCATGTTCAGGTACCAATTCCCTACAATGAATGTTACTATGTGTATCAAAAATCTACCAGTAAAACTAAAAAGAAAAAGAAAAAATCCTGACCACCACATAAATGTCCATTGATAAGGAATGGAGATAAGTGATAATACATCTATGCACAGTGATAATTTGCAGTCATTTTTAAATGATCAAGTTAAATTGATAGTTAATGATAGAAAACAATAAATGGACAAATAAAACTTTGTAGAAGTACATGAAGAACATGTCTTGAATAAACATTTTCAGTATTACTTAAAATATTTCATTTTTACTTCAAATTATTTCAGTGAAATAATGTAAGAAACCATTTACAGTTGTTAGTACTAAAGATTGTGCTAGAGGGGTGAGATAAGAAAGAACTAGTTTTACTTTTATATCCTTTATGATTTTTAGAGTTTGGTCAGAAGCATCAGTTACTTCTAGGATGAAACATAAATAATGAAAGTATTTATTTGGTTGTCAACAATGTAGATGAAAATACAGAGGAATTTAGCTTAGAAAATTTCACACCGTCCCCTTGGCATTTGATTCTTCCTGGATCTGCAGTCTTGAGAACTTCCCTAGTGGGGTTGTTTTTGCGAATTTCCTGGAATCCGTTCCCCCCAGGCACCAGCTCAAGGTCTTGCGCCTCAGCTCCTCCCCGTGGAAAGAAGGCTGGCCCCTCTCTCTCCTGCTTCACCTCCACTGGAAGTATCTTGAAGGATTTCTCAGTCTTACCTCTCTTCCAAACATGAAATGTGCCAATCGATCTTCAGTTTCAAATGAGTGAGTTAAGGTTCCCTGGAGGGCCGGAGGGTTAGCTCAGTGGTTCCGGTGCCTGCCTCGCAAGCGTAAGGACCTGAGTTTGATCCCCGGTTACCACATATAATGCTGGGCGTGGTGGCTCACGCCTGTAATCCCAGCACTCGGGAGGCAGAGACGGGAGGATAGCTGAGATCGCGGCGGCTTGCCTGGGCACCATAGTGAGCTCAGGGCCAGCCTGAACTACAAAGCAAGACCCTGTCTCCAAAAAGCAAAAAAAAAAAAAAAAAAGGTTCCCTGGAAAGGTGATGCGATTGTGGGACCACTGTCTTCCTTGTTAAGTTAACTCCCGCTGTTCATAACTGGCCCTGCTGTTAGGAGGGGCTCGCTGTGTGTGGCCTTTGGAAGGTGCATCTCCCACTGGGGCTCTTCCTGTGTGCTCTGCTCCACTGCCACACAACAAGCACCTTTGCTCCACCACATCCTCTCACCATGACATTTCCGTCTTAGAGCCGTGGACTGAAACCACAAGCCAAAATTAAACTTCTTGTCCCTTAAACTGGGTGAGCTAAGCATTTTGTCCCAGTCATGAATAGCTGACTCATACATTAATTTCAAAGCCCAGTTACAAGTTCATTTACTATCATACGCTCCACTTTCTCTAACTCCACAGAGAGCCATGAAAGCCTCTGGAGGAGAGTTACTATGAGCAAAGAAAATTCAGTTGGAAAGGTGCCACTCATCGGCCAAAAGCCCCAAGTCCCAAGACTAGGCTAGGGCAGTCTCTGACCTGCTCTACAACGGATCTGTTTCTGCCTAGAAGGATCTAAATTCCATCCAGCAGGGCTCTCAGGCCTCGGTCTCCTCCCACGGCACCAGGCAGTAGCCTTTGCTGACATCTCCCAAGATAAATCTGGTTCTTTCAACCTCCCCTCTATTTCAGTTTCCCTGTCTCTTATGTGGGTATTTATTTTTGCTTCTGCTGCTTTTAGGATAAGAAGAAATCAATCAAGAATGACCAAAACACTGTGTCTATAAAACGCAACAAAATAATCTCAGCTATTATAACTTTAAAAACCCATCAGGGCCTCCAAATCATTTGGGGAAAGTGTTTTATATGTGACTATAAATCACACCATCTGTTGCTCTCCCTTAATTTTAAAATCAGATTACTGCCAAGTCCAAACAGCACAGAAAGAAGAAAATAAAACATTTTCCACTGTCTCCCTTTGTCATACCTTTGAGCCTCCCCATCTCATTGCAGCTCAATTTTTCCTCCTAAATTTGGATTCTCCACAAACAGTCATTTGGGCCAACTTCACAATTAATAGGCTATTTTTTAAAAGTCTATACACCTGGGTGTGAACCCACACTCACGTTCACACACAAACACACACTCTAAAGGCACTTTTCAAATGCTCAAATGATTTGGAAAGAGTTGGATTTCTTACAGTAAAGAAAAAAGCAGGTTTACAAATTGAGCAAACTATAGCCTAATTATGTAGGACTTCATGAATCACACCAGAAAGTAAAGGATTATCTTCTATGCAATTATATATGTAGTCCTCTCCAACTTCACTGAATAACTATCTATTAGGGACCTACTGTGAGGCACAAGCTTTGGAAAAAACATGTATTTAACTCTTCAAGTTAGTACTATATGCTTCAGTCTGTTGGTTCTTTTCTCTAATCCTTAGTTTGCTCATCTACTAAATAGGACTGTAATCTTTCCTTTAAACAGTTGTTTTGAAAAATTCATTTAAATAACTGCAACATACCTAACAAGGTCCCTGGAAAATGATTCATGTCTAGTACATGCTGATGTCTTAAGTTGCTTTTTTGTTGCTGGGATTAAGTACCCAGTAATCCTAAATTAAAGGAAGAAAGGTTTATTTCAGCTCATAGTGTATAGAGGTTCCAGTCATAGTCAACCAGCTCCAAGGAAGGGTGACATGGTAGAGGGTCGTCACAGGAGTCACAGCCCATGCATGGTGGGCAGGAAGCAGCAGCAGCCTACCTCCCTTTTCCTTTTACCCCATCCAGGCTAAGAGCCTCTCAGGTGATGCCAAGCACACTGAGATTGGGGCTTCCTATAAGCAATACCCAGAACGATGGCAAATAATTAGCTGATTAATCCAGTACCACACAGTGTTAATCCCAGTAACATACCCTTAATGCTCATTTACACACTAGATTCAGCTACTTCTGAAAATTCCCACCCACAAGCACATGAGGCTTTAGGCAAACAGCTAGACAGAAACCATAGTGGTCAGCTAATCTCATTCACTGTCTCATGCATGGTAGAAGAGATAAGTAAAGACAGTGCCGGTCTTCACAGGGCTCACCACCAGTAAGGGACACTTTCTTCCCAATTTCTTTCTTGTTCAGGGAAACACTAAATCATGCTATATCTGGGATATTAACATGTCATCTGCTTCCATATTACAAATACCACTGATTCTCTCTCCCTCTCTCTCTCTTTCTCTCTCTCTCCCTCTCCCCCTCCCCACACACACACACACACACACACACACACACGAGGATCAGAAAGCATGGAAAGCTTTCCGAGGAAAATGGTGCCAACCTTGAAATGCAGAACTGCATTACACCAATTATTTCCGATCCAGGCTGAGGTGTCTGTGTATGCTGGATAATTAGAGGTTGCCCCAGTCTTTGCACTGACATGACTGGGGCTATTTAATGTAATTACATTACAGTAAAATGATGAGTTTTCCCATAATTGGTAGTTACGGCATAATTGTGACTACACAGAATATTAACACCCTAATTCCCAGAGCCTTCCAAAAACATTAGCTAAGTAAGTGTTTCCCTTCTCTCTGGGCAGCAAAATGAGAACCAGAACCTTTTGCAGAGCTTCTCACATTTTTCTTCCTATCAATCCCGCAGACTTTTCAAGGGATTCCACTTGATTTTTTCCCCTCTATTGAGTTTATTGGTACATTTTAGGAATACATTATGATCACATTCATCATTAAGGATTTGTACCTGTATATGACATATCTTCTCATTCTTTTCCCATTCCCTTCACCTCCCTTCCCTGCTACATCCCACATATATAAATTTTGTCTCTGTTTTATTTTTAACTATTACATGTTTTCTTGCCCTTCTTTGCTTTTTCCTACCTCCCCCAATTCCCCTTTCCCTTTGGACACTTTTTTCCATTTGACAATACCTAGCGTACATTCTGGATCTCATTTACACTTTCAGTTTCTCACACTAGAGAAATAATATGGCATTTACACATCTGTTTTTTATTTATTTCACTTATTAATATGGCCTCAAGGTACATCCATTTAAGTATAAATGACTCTATCATTCTTTACGGCTGAGTAATACTCCATTTACACACACACACACACACACATTCTTTATCCAGCTTCCAGTTGATGGGTATCTGGGCTGTTTCCAGGATTTAGCTCTTACAAACTGAGCTACTATAAACATGGGTGCCCATATGTTTCTGTGGTGTGATACTTTTAATTCTTTCTTGAATATACCTAGCAGGGAAATGGCAAAGTCAAATCGGACCTCTAATACTAGTTTTCTTAGGAAATCTCCACACTTATCTCCATAGCCGTTGCACCAGTCTACATTCCCACAAAGGATCCCACTTTAAACCCCTCAAGGTCACAGTGTCATGAACTTTCCACTTTTCTACCCTGTTAAAATCAACTCTGCAAACCAGACATCATGTAACAGATTCATTTCACTTACACATATTTTAGAGAGCACTTGGTTCAAGTCCTGGCTTCTCCACCTTATCTCAAAGACCTTAGCCAGTCGCTTAACATTGCTACGTATTGGTTTCTTCACATACATAATGAAAATTACTCTATCCATTTCATGATACTAATGTCGTGATTAAAACAGGTATGTGGTAAACTTCATCGAATTTTAGGAGAAACAACATTAACAAGATATTGTTTCAGGATTATTTCCATTTTAATGGTGAAACAGATACTTTGAATTAAACCAACCAAGATTAATTATTCAACAGGAACTAAAGTGCTTGAAGCAGTAGAAGAGGTTTTTCACAAATACCTGCCCATTTAGGAGATAGAACACTGTGATGGCTTAATGTACATATCACAATCTGTCACTTTTTATATATATGATCTCGAGAAAGCAACTCTATCCACCTGCATTATGGTGTCCATAACACAAAATGGAGTCATAGTCATTGCACTTAATTCCCTAAATTGTTACATGGAACAAGTAAGGGGAGACCAGCAAAGCTAACAGTGACTGGTATTTTGCAAGCACTCAGTGAATACTGACATGATCATAATTACTATTTTATTGACTACTGCTCTAGTTGTCCTTTTATCAGTGAAACAGAGTACAGTTGTTAAACCAGAAGAACATCCTTTTGCTTCAGGAAAGCTACAAATATAAAAGCCTTCTAAAACCCCACCAGTGCTGTGAAAGCGTTGATGTTTCTTTGGGCCCTTAGATCACTGTACGATGGACCAATAAAAGGGTACAGAACTGTAAGAAATCAACAGTTAAAAATATATTAAGAATTTAAGGGCCAGAGATTTAGCTCAATGGTTCTGGCGCCTGCCTCACTAAGCGCAAGGTCCTGAGTTCGATCCTGGTAACCACATACAACAATGCTGGCCATGGTGACTCATGCCCAGCAGCAATCAAAACCACATACCACAGTGCCAGGGTTGGTGGCTCATACCTGTAATCCCAGTACTTAGGAGACAGAGACAGGATTGCTGAGTTCCAGGTTTGTCTGGGCTACATAGTGAACTCAGAGCCAGCCTGAACTACAAAGTGAGACCCTGACTCAAAAAAAAAAAAAAAAATGGAGACTGGATAAAGAAGTTGTGTTTTTTTATATAAAATGGAGTATTATTCTGCCATAAAGAATGACAAGATCGATTCATTTATGTGCAAATGGAGACTCCTGGAGGATATACTAATAAGTGAAATAAATAGATCACAGATAGGCAAATACCAGATCTTCTCTTTGACATGAACACCTGTAGATGCAAATGAGCTCTAGAAAGTATGCCAGCTTTTAAAGAGTGGGAAATTTCCATAGGAAATTTGGTATGGGAATGCAATGAGAGGAAGGAATAAATATGATTCAGAAAGAAAAGAGTGTATAAAGGGGGTGGGGAGGTGTGGGTGGGTAGGGATATGAGTAAAAATGAGAATTAACTTGTGTCATATACTGGTACAAATTCCCCAATGTTATATGTGATTATGAGATGTATATAAATTGTACCAGTAAAGAATTCAATTTAAAAAAAAAGAATTTTAAAACACATGGGTTGGAATAATTAACTGCCACTATGTCAAAGTGTAAATGTAATCTTTTTTTCAAATTTGACCAGTCGAATGAGATGCCTTCTACTAGTCTTTTCTTGTCTTATATTTAGAAAAATGGGGAAATACTGAAAAATAAGAAATTTACCTATAAATTGTTTTATCTCAGAATCTAAATAAAGATGAATCTCAAAGTGAAATAACATGTGTTAAATGAGAGAGGAGAAGGTAACCTCCTTTAGTGTACTGCTGTCGTTTTTTAGTACCTGCTTTCTGGTGTAAATGCTAGTCCTCCCACCCCCAATCATGTGGTTCACATGAGAGTAGTCACATACTTACAGATCCCAACCATGGCCACTAATGATAGGCTGGGTCTGAACTGAGCCCCAGCCTCATAAAAGCCCAATGGGAATATACCATTTCCCTACCTAAAATGGATTACCAGAGACCACCTAACTCTTCCTCTCATCTCCATCTAAGCAGATACTTTTCAAGGATGGAAGTCCTCTTCCATAGTAGATGTAAGAAATAAAATAGGGCTACTGATCTCAACAGTTCCCCTCCATGTGAAAGACGGAAAAGAAAAGGAAGCAGTGTTCTGTGAGAAAAATGCAGGAGACATAGCATCTCTATATCTGTGTTAGCCAACTTCCCTTAGATTCCATGGCCTCATCTATTTTCCTTTCTGACAAGTTGGATTTTCATCACTTGCAACCAAGAGTTGTGATTGATAGACCCCTATATCTTGGGAAAGCACGTGGACGTTCTCAACAGCACTGATACTCTCACCAAAACTCTTCTCAAGTGCTGCCACAGATGCTAAGAGATTGTGTGAATGGTGAATCCAGCAGGAAAAACAGAGTCCCAAGCTTTTCTACGTGCCCTGTTAATCACTTGAGCAGCCCTAAAGCCATTCTAACTCAAAGGTCCTTGCTTATAAAATAAAAACGATTGGATAATGAGACTTCTAAGGCCCTTTCAAACCTGCAAATTCTAGTTTTCAGTTTCATTTCTCAAAAACAATTGCTTCTGAGAGATCAAGATTAATTGGTGTTTGTCTGGCAGTTTTCAAAACTCTTCCTTCCCATTCTCTTTTTGTCAGTCTGGAAACCGAAGAAGTGTATGGCATTTGAGCCACTTTTGTGTTTTCTTCAGTTAAATCCAGCACTCCCAGGAACCTGGCTGGAAGGCTCAGGCTGGATGGCAGAGCAGGGATTAATGAGAGGAGCTCATTGACACGATAAGACTAATGAAGAAACAGTACGCAGTGGTGTCTTTGGGGGAGAGGAATTTAACCTTGGAAGTGGATTCATCAGTGGCAGCTGAGGATGCCGGTGCCTGTGAGAAGAGGGTAGAGAGATTAGGCTGGGTTGCACTCACTGACAGGCAGCCTTAAGTAAAAACACTTGGAATTTGTTAGGATCAATCTGTAGGGAGCAGATGCCGCCAGGAGCAAAAGGCTGGGATGAGAGCCAAGGTCGAAGGAAAAGTCAGGAAAACCCTAGTGACAGATCTGTGGAGCCACTGACCATGTCTGTTACAAAATGAAATGCCTGCTTCCAACATTTGCAGCCAATTCTGTGCATCTGAGTGGGGAGGAAGGCTGAAGGAGGGAAAGAGCCTGCCAAGCAGCCAGCAGCCTTGCCTGGCCCTCAGCAATGGCATGTTTAATCATTGTGGCATGCTTTCTCCTGCCTCCTAATGACAGGAGGAAGTTCCTAATGAAGTTATTGCTCTGCTGCCTGAATTAATGATTTCCACTTGTGGGGCTTGTAAACACACCGTGATAAGTTCGCTGAGACTCCACCTTGGAGACTTCCTCCACACATACCACCCCACATGTGGCACAGTGGGCTGGATGAATGTCCTGGACCTGATAAAGTGTTTGTGAATTAGGAAAAGGGGAAAGCAAGAGGAGAGGGAGAGAACTGTGTCAAGACAGGAAAGCAGGCATCAAAGAATAGGTAAAACCACTTGTGTCTCCTCCTGCTGCCTCTGCCACCTCTTATACCCAAATCCATATCATATTTTTGGTTTTTATTTTGTTATTTTGGTGTTTTTTTGGCAGTACCAGGGATCAAACTCAGGCCCTTGTGCTTCCAAGGTAGGCATGGTACCACTTGAGCTAAATCCCTGACCCTGCATATCACATATATATATATTTTAGACAGGGTCTCACTTTGTAGTTCAGGCTGGCCCTGAGCTCACTATGGTGCCCAGGTAAGTCGCCGCGAACTCAGCAATCCTCTTGTCTCTGCCTCCCAAGTGCTGGGATTACAGGCGTGACCCACCACGCCCGGCATTGCGGTATGCAGTGTTGATTGTTGGTGGGCATGAGTCTCCACACCCAGCATTATATGTGGTTACCAGGGATCGAACTCAGGACCTTGCATTTGCAAGGCAGGCGCCAGAACCACTGAGCTAACCCTCCGGCCCTGCATATCATATTTTTGAGCCATTTACCTTCCCTATCTTCAACCCCACTCTCCTCATAAATCCCAAATTTTGATACCAAATTGAGTATGTTTGCCCAATGGTTCACCTCATATAATCAAATAACTTAGAGAAAGAAAGTCTTTTTTCAAGTATGTTCCTTGAAGTCACCGAAAGGGCATGTCTTCTTGAATGTGACAAGCTCTCTCAAGGCCTCAGGAGGTCCAGGACAAGAGGGAGGTCCAGGACAAGAGGGAGACACATTTCCTGGGGCTGCGGCTGCTGCCATCTGTGTCTGACTTGGTCTGAGGACTGCAGGAGTCCACAGTGGGACAAGAGCATGGCTGCCAAGTTACAGAGCAAGGAACACTGAGGGTGCTGGGAGGGGGAGGAAAGGAGGAAGCTAATGCCTTGCGAGCATGACTTCTAAAAAGCACGTTAACAGAACAAGCTGCCATCCCTTAATCCCTCCCACTCCTGCCTGAATGTACACTAATTGAAAATTAAGTTTTCAATTTGAAGCCATTTTCTAATTCTGTCTCATTCAGGAGCAGTTAGAGTCCCAGTGCTTTACGAATTCCCAACGTGCTTTTCCTGAGCTCTCTCAGAAAGCCAACAAGAGTCTTGTCAACACATTACCAATAACAGTGGGCAAAAGCATTTGTGTAGAAGGCCAGAGTACTGCTGAGAGCAGATCTTGACTGGATGGAGAAAATATTTCCCAGTTCCTTTTCCTTTCCCCAGTTACTCACAGAAAAGGAATCTTCACTCATCATCTGGTCCCTAATATACCAGGAAAGCCTAGAAAAAAGGCCAGAATTTCTCTGTGGGAAGGGGCTCGATCATACCTGAAAAGTGCTGAACTCTAAGGGTATTTGGACCCTACATCAAAAGACAGTAAAGCCTCATACTAAATACTAGAAAACTGGTGTCATGGATTAGATCTAGAATGTCCTGCAAAAGTGTTTAGAAGGTGATCGGATCATGGGGTGCTACACTTATCAGAGGATTGATCAGTTAATAGGTGAATAAGCTGTTGGGAGGTGGGGCCTGGTCTGAGGAGGAAGCTCACAGGGAGCATAACCTGAAAGGGTATATTCTTGCCCCTGGCTTCTTTCTCCCCCATGTCTCTTCTTTCCGGGCATCAAGACATGATCAGCTTTGCTCCTCCAACTCCTTCTACTACGTCATCTCTGCCTTGGAGCTAATAAACCATGGACTGAATCTACTGAAACTGTGGAACACAATAAACCTCTCCTTTAAATTGCTGTTCTCAAGTATTTTGTTTCTGTTACAAGAAAGCCTTGAGATTCTATTTTAAACTTGAAAAATTATAAAAATTGATTTAATAATTTCAGGTCATTACTATTCCAGAACAAAAAATAATTATCTAATGCTTCTGTGACCATGGTTTCTTCACAAAATTATATGATTTCACAAAAGGGCATGTTTCACTTCTTATTTAACATTCTCAGTGAGGGCAAACAACAGATTTCATTTCTGAAAGATACTGAAAGGCTCCCCTCAGTTTTCCTTGAGGATTCCACTAACCATTTGATATTTTAACCATTCTCTTAAAGAAGCTCAGACACCCTCATCCTTGTCTACTTCTCCAGTTGTTTTGTTTGTTTGTTTGGGTTGTTTTGTTTTGAGACAAAGTCTCGCTTTATAGATCAGGCTGGCCCTGAGCTCATTTGCCCAAGCAAGCCTCTAACTCAGCAACCCTCCAGCATCTGTCTCCCAAGTGCTGGGATTACAGGCATGAGCCACCATGCCTGGAATTGTAGCGTGTGGTACTGATTGCTGGTGGGCATAAGCCACGACAGCTGGTATTATTGTATGTGGTTCTCAGGATCGAACCAGGGACCTTGTACTTGCTAGGCAAGCACCAGAACCACTGAGCTAAATCTCCAGCTCCTACTTCTCCAGTTTTTAAGATTTCTTCTTACATCTCTTCTATGAAGGCTTCAGATAGTCTTCCAATGTCAAGTCCATTGATAAATTTCATGAAATCCTATTTCTTCTGTGATATTTTCAGTTTCACTTTGTAACTGACTACATTAAATTTGTACTGCACTATCTAATGGTCATAAATCTTCATAGCCTGACACCCACCCATAAAGACACTGGGTGATGGAAGGCCATGGAGGCTAGGGCTGGTCAGGAAAGAATGTGTAATTGGGAGCTATTATGAGTGATAAATTCATTAGTAGATATTTTCATTTGCAAGTATTTTCTCATGTGATTTCATAGCTCTCTGCATGATTTGTTGAATAACTCAGATATCTGCCATAAGCTGATACCAAGGGGTGATGTCAAAATAATCTAATGAGTGGTGAGCTCCTGGGAAGGACAAGAAAGAGGCTTGTTTGGGAGTTTATTTAATGAAGTCTTTCTTCCCAATCATCATTATACATAAGCTATGATAAATGCCACTATCCCCTTCTCAGTATGTATGATAAACAAGAATCTCCCATCCCTCCATTCAAATATAGGTCAGAGATGCAAGTTTTATGATGCACTGGACTTTGAGTGAAATAAACTTGCTTGAATGTTAGAAAAACTGGACTCAGACAAGAAGGAAAATGGGTGCATAATTTGTGTAAACTTGACTGAGGCTTGGGGGTAGAGGCCCAAAGAGGAAAAAAGTTTTAAAAAAGGAAGCTTCAAGTAACAGATAGCAGTAAAAAGATGGGAGGGGATCTGAGGCCCAGACTGGAAAAGGAAAACACTAAGTTAAATTGTCAATTCATCTTGTTGAGAAGAACCTAGGATACCAGCTGTTTAAAGTGCCATTTTCTAGTAAAAATCAGTCTTCACAGTATGAATGCTTATAGAAGATATGATTCAAAAATGAATTTAGACAGCTACTCTTGGTTCCACTACATGCCTGTGGTTCAGAATCTGGCCCAACAAGTACATTTCCACAGTAAACGGCCTAACACTTTGACATGGTCCTCATTAATAAAACATGAATAACACTATCGCTACCTCAAAGAGTTTTTGAGGGTCAGAACTAATATCCATGTTATTATTACATACATTATGTACCATCTGGTACACATTAGCCATTCACTAAGTGGCAGTTAGAGGAGAACATGGATGGCGCCCAAGTGTAGCCAGCCAACCTGAGCCCAGACACAGGGTAACTGCTAAGGCTAAGCCAACAGCCATTACTAACCTTGGATCCCATTAGGGAACAGACTGTATTATCTAGGCACAAGCAAGAGGAGCAAGCACCAAGAAGCAGGCTGTGTAAATAAAGGAGGAACCCATACCAGTCACAAGCAGACATAACAAAAAGAGAAATGCTCCATGCCTGCACACCTTCCCAGAGGTGGCCAGCAGCAGTAAGAGGGTAGCTTCCTCTGAGTGTGACTGGAAAAACTTTATAGTTGTTGACAATCAACAAGAAAAATAAAACATAATCCTAGTACCAAATCACAAGGCTGTGATCAGGGCCAAATCCAACACTGGCCAGTACAACAGACAGCAAAGATCAACTCCCCAGGCATCTCCCAACAAGGTGGCTTCCATTCACCCAGAGCAAGTGTCCACAGAGAGTTGCTGGTGTCTGCTGTTGGCCGTTGCTGGCACTGGGACAGCCAGAAGGTAAAGGCATGTGAAAAGGGAACCAGCAGTCTCCACTGGAACGCCCTTCTCAAGTGCTGTATCTGCATTAAATCATGGCCATCCTCAGAGTCTCCTTCAAGGACAGTGAAGCTCAGACAGTCCAAGAAACTTGCCCTAAGTCACTGGACAATGGCCAAGATTTGAACGCCAAATACTGGTTTTAAAACCCACACACAGTGTACTCACCACCCTTTGGAGATACTGTTCTAGTGGAATGTGTCCTCTCTTTCTACTCTCCTCCCAAAATATGCCTAAGTTCTAACCCTCAGCCCCCTAAAACATGACTTTCTTTGAAAATGGGTCATAATTAGCTAAAACTGAGGTCACCATAGAGTGGACAGCCCTTAGTTAACATTACCTGCGTCTTCTTAAGAAAACATATACATATGAGAGAAAAACTCCTTGTGAAGACATGTGTAGAAATTGAAGTAATCTATCTACAAGCCAAAGACTGTCCAATTTTGCCCTCCAGGTTTCAGAAACAGAGAAATCCCACCAGTACATAAGCACAGACTTCTGGCCTCTGGAACTGAGAGGTCCACATTGCTGTTGTTTAGAGCCAGTTTACGGTAATTTGTTATAAATGCCTTAGGAAACTAAGATACTATACTCACAGAAAATGAGGAGAAACAATCCTGACATAATTATTAACTTTAAACTCAAAATCATTATTCATTCAAAAATACATTGTATTCAAGGGTTTGTGTTTCAAAATGACACACGTAAAAGGAACTCATCAACCCTTCAGGAGTCTTTAAGTTGCATGGTTTGGGCTCTGAGGCTTGGAAGTCACATTGCCTTGGTTTCAGTCCTTTCTTTAGTTAGCAGCTGGGTGTCTCTAGGCAAGAGTATTGACCTCAATTTGTGAACTGGGGACAATAGTGTCTTCTCAGAAGACAAATATATGAAATAATACATCTGTTATTTGTCATAGAGAGTGGTGCACAACAAGGACTGAATAAACACTACTATTTCCACTACTTCTAAATCAAGCCACTGTAGACACAGAAAATCAGTATTCACATTGCCACAGTACTGTCCTCTCAGATATCCTGTCTGCCTGAGTCAGGGTTTTCTACCCTACCTGTGAGATCACGCTAAAGGGTTGTTGAAAAAGTGAACCATAAGATAGGAATTCATACACACACACGTGTTTGTGTATTTTGGGAATAATAATACTGACAACACACGATGTTTATGCTACTTTGTTCTCCACAGAATTAAAGAATAAATCACAGGTTGATGAGAGAAAATATTCCTCTCGGCAATCTTGCAGTTCAGAACTTCACAAGCTTTAAGAACCATACCAGTCATCTGGGGAGACTGTGAAATGCAGGCTCTGATTCAGCTGTCTGAGATGGGCCTGCCCGTCTATATGTCTAAACTTACAGATCATGCCTGTTCTCTGGGTCTGAAATGTACAGAGCTGTATCTCAGAAAACATGAGATTTACCAAATGAGATGAGGTTCCCTTCCTGGCCATTAGGGCTGTGTCCCCTCTGGGTTTAACAAGATGATGTATCCTTGTTCAGGGAATAAAAGAGAAGGCATTTTATTATAATTATAAAATTTTTATCTGACTGGGTTACATTGAGAATAAACACCATCAGAAGTGCTCTGGGAAGGTCCCTCTGGGTAGGAATGAATTCTTATTTCTGCCCTGAGAGATGTTTAATGCTTCCCAAAAGACCCTCCTCTTTATGAATTGTTTCAGCCTGTCCCAAAGGCCCTGTCCCACCACACAGCTCTACTAGCTGGGAAGTAAATGCTGGGTAAAGAAAAATGGTGGAGAATTATCACCACCTACTGGTTTAGGAAAGAAAAGCAAGGATACGCCTGTAGTAAAACATCTCATTGATTCCTGCTCTTAATTCTGAGAAGAGCCAGGGAGAGAGGGTGGATTGCAGAACTGCAAGACCTTGGAGGTTGCACACTCAACTGTGACCACAGAGTTCAGCTCTGTAGCATAAATTATCCATGCTTGATGCCATCTCTTCCCTCAGTCTCTTCACCAGTTCCTGAAAGGAGGTATAATTCAATGAGAGTTTAACATAGTGCCTTTACCTATCTCTATTGCCTTAATCAATAATCCTTTAATTAAAGATTATTATTGTCAAGGTATTGGGGCATAAACCTGAAATCCCAGCACTCTGGAAGACTGAGTCAAAAGGATCACAAGCTTGAGGCTTGAGACCAGCCTGGGCAACTCAGTGACTTAGCAAGGCTGTCTTCTCAAAATAAAAAAGGACTGGGGATGCCACTCAGTGGACAGGTCTTAGGTTCATTCTCCAGGACCAAAAATGTATTTGTGCATGTATTCATTATCATAACTTTCCAGATGGGGAAACTGAGCCTTACAGAATTTAAGGAAGTTAAAGCTGCCCAAGTACTACATAAAAGCCAAGTGTCAATGTGGGTCTATTTTCTTACAAAACCTGAACTTTAACCTGGAGGCTTTAACCTGAACTGCTGTACGGACCCAAGCATTCTCCCACAAGGCTGGCCGTGTTACAGACAGTCAAAGGTCAAGGCAGGTTCACTCTTCCGTTCCCTTGCCTGTTTCCTCATCCTCACCTCAGTCTTGAGTTTTAGAAAAATCTAGAATTTATGCAATTTTATGGTGACCAGCCAGATATATAATTCTTTGGTCCAAAAGTATGTATCCCACCTTCTTAGTGTCCTGGAGCCACCTAAACAAAGTTTCATCAGCTGTGGAGCTCAAAACAACGGATTTATCCTCCTCAGCTCTGCAGACTGGAAAAATGCAATTATGAGACAGGCTGCCACAGACTGGAGTCCAGTCTGTGCTGCACACTGGCATGTATTTCTCAAGAGTTCCTGGACCACCTGGGTCACAGCACCCTCAATCACGTACTGACAAGTGTTGATGGTCATTGCACCTGCCCATGTGAGTAGGAATAGTAAGCACATTTAACATGTTACAGCATTTTTATAAAATTGAATACTACTCTGCCATAAAGAATGCTAAGTTTCAGTCATTTATATTCAAATGGACATACCTTGAGGACACACTCATAAGTGAAATAAATAGGTCACAGATGTATAAATGCTGCATCTCTTCTCTGGTATGAGAATCTGAAGATGTCAATGAGTTCTAGAATGTATGACAGATATTGTGAAACAGAAAATATTCAGAGGGAAAAGGGTAGGAGTAGGTAATGAGGGGAAGAAAAAAACATGACGTTAAAAAAAAAGGACCACGGGCCGGAGATTTAGCTCAGTAGTTCTGGCGCCTGCCTCACAAGCGCAAGGTCCTGAGTTCAATCCTGGCAACCACACACAATGTAGGGCGGGGTGACTCACGCCCACCAGCCATCAATACCACATACCACAGTGCTGGGCATGGTGGCTCATGCCTGTAATCCCAGCACTGGGGAGGCAGACACAGAAGAATTGCTGAGATTGAGGCTTGCCTGGGCTACATAGAGAGTTCAAGGCCAGCCTGAACTGCAAAGCGATACCCTGTCTCAAAAAAAAAAAAATTTAAAAAAAAGGAATCATATGTATATAGGGGTTGGGGATTGTAGGATAGGTAGAGAAATGGGTAAAAATGAGAATTAACTCATGTTGCATACTGGTACAAATTCCCAATGTTAAGTGTGATCATGATGTGTATATAAAATGTACCAATTTTAAAAACGTTACAGCATGGGCCAGAGATTTAGCTCAGTGGTTCTATCGCGTGCCTAGCAAGTGCAAGGTCCCTGGTTCGACCCCAGTAACCACATACAATGATATGATATTGGGTGTGGTGACTCACACCCACGAGCAATCAGTGCCATACCCCACAATGCTGGGCATGGTGGCTCATGCCTGTAATCCCAGCACTCAGGAAGCAGAGGCAGGATTGCTAAGTTCGAGGCTTGCCTGGGCTACATAGTGAGCTGAGGGCCAGCCTCAACTACAAAGTGAGACTCTGCCTCAAAAAAAAAAAAAAGGTTACAGCACTCATACTGCTGTGCTGAACATAAAATAAAAATTACAGCTGTTTCTGGCACATAATAAATGTTCAATAATGTTACCTAAAATCACATACCTGAGGCCGCTATGGAAGGATGACATACTCCATGTTAACCGTAGACCTCACTACAGCTCAATAAATGTTTATTATTATTACTATTATCATCATCATTATTATTTACACGCATCAGAAGGACAAAGACTGAGACGAAGAGACAGGTGGTGTCTTCAGCCTGAGCCATTCTAGAGGCAGGACAATAGAAAGACCCAGTATTTTTCAAAGCAGAGACACAAAGGTAACTGAGTTTACACCTAGTGGCCTAAATTAAGCCTCCAGACTGCCAACTCTCCAGGGCGGCATGGATGTTCTCTTCCTTCCCACAGCAGCCCCAGGGCTCTGCCGCCTCCGGCCTCCTGGTCTCTCCCTGGTGTACTCTGTCAGTACCCACTGCGCTGCGAGTGACATGTTTCTCTAGCTCCTCCTTCCCCTGAGGTCCTTGCCAACAAGCCCACAGTTTGCTGCCTACTTTAAAGATTTGATTCCTACCCCTCCAGGGTAAAGACACCATGAACTACAAGACAGCCGGTGTTGCTGGACTCGGTACCTTATCTCCAGACACAGTCCAGGGTCTGTTGCTTCAGATTTCCTCTCACAAAGGATGCCCACGGTTCTGACGCTCTGGATCTCTTTCCTGAGAAAGGCTACCTCAGGCCTCATGCCCTCTTCACGCATACTCCACGGCTATGGTATGCAAAACTCACACAAAAAAATTCACATTTACTCCAAACATATTTATCCAACACTTAACTAAGGGATAGGCGTTATGTCGGCCTAGGGATTCAGCAGTGAACACTAAGTCCAATAAAATAGATACACGTGGCTATTTAAACAGAAAAGCTGTAAAATTAAACAAAAGTTGGGTGTACCTCCTCATTTTCACCGGTCGTGAAGCGGCAAAACTCCAGCGAAGCCAGTGTACGCGCCTGGAGGATTGAAGCTCGGAGCTGCACCACCAGCCAACAAAAATGGAAGCCGCGTCTGTGCGGTTTTCCTCCTGTGCGCGCGCGCACGCGGAGCAGCCTGGAACCTTCCCGCCCACAGGCTGGTAACAGGGCCAGTCAGAAGCCCGCTTTTTTGCTTAGTTGCAGAACGTTCTCCGAGTTAGGGCAGTTATTTAGCCTCATTTCATTGGCTACAAGCCTCCACGGCTCAGTCACTAGTACAGCAAGCCCCATTGGTTAGAATGGCACAGATATCGACCTATCACAGAAGCAAGTACAACAATCCTATTTAACAACCGAGGTTCTCCCAAACTCAAGCAAGCTGCTCGTCTTCTGAGGCTCCAACCTCAACGGTAACAAAAAGTCCAGAGCGCTGGCCTCTCTGCAGTGAATGAACAGTTATAAAGTTAAATAGCAGAGAGAGGGATTCTACCGCGGGCTAGAGCTTTACTTGAGTGGAAGGTTTTACAAAGCCGGTATTCCTGTTTCTGTCACATTTCAAGTACTCCCAGTTTCAAAGGGCTCAGTCCTCAGGTGGTTAGCCAACTTCACGGCAGAAGCAACGTTGTAGAAGAACCTGGTGGAGGAAAGCCTCTCACATCATGGCAATAAGGAGGAGGGAAAGAAAAGAAGAATGGAGACGGAGGTGAACCTCCCAGGTCATATCCTCAGGGACCGCCTTTTCTGAGCAGTTTTCCCTCCTAAGTGCTTTCAGCTATAACACCCCAATATCCGATACCTCACAAAAGCCCTGCCTCTGAGCAAGTGAGTATTGTGGGGTCACTTGCTGACCTAATAATGGTTCCATCACTACGGGACGGAGACATGAGACCTCCATTTTTATAGCTGAGGGAGCCGAAGCTGAGAGAAGTTATGCTGGAGAAAGGGTTAGTTGAAGTCCAGTTGACTCCTGGGGAGGGTCTTCCTGTCGGGTTAGAATGTGGCAGGAGGGGCACCCAGGGAGACAAAGGGCGAAGGACCCAGATGATGCTTGCTTTTGTAACAGAGCCACTGTTTGATAACCTGCTAACCCTTAAATGGAAAAACCCTGTTCGTGAAGGTACAGCCATCCTGGTCCAGGTTCCTTCCAAAGGTCCTGCTTCCCAAACACCATTAGCGTAAAATTAAGTTCCCAATGCTTGAAATTCTGGAGACACTTTAAGTCCATAACAGTAATGGTTAGGGGGACAGGCAAATGTACATATCAGAGCTCTAAAGTCAGATGGCCAGGTTGAAATTCTGACTCCTTTCAACTTCTACAACTAACTTTGCTTCTGTGGGGCAAGGTTTTTATCCTTATATATAAATTAAGGATAATTCTTTTTCCCTTAAGGAAAGGGCTGTGGTAAGGATTAAATGGCAAAATTTATGTAAAGTGGTTAGCGGAGCCATTTATTAGGCACTTAGTAACTACCATTTTAGCTATTAATACTCTCACCTCAGCCTATAGGGAGGGAGACAAGCAATCCATCAACAAACCCCAAGAAATAGAAGGTGAGCGCCATCTGGTGGCCACCAAAGAAATCAAGCTTCATTTTTAATATTTTCCACCCTGCCACCTATGTCAAGCCCCACCTCTAAAGCTTGATAGAGAAGTAAAAGAAGGAGAAAAAAGGCAAAATAGAGAAGCCATTTGCAAAAGATTCCTCTGCATCCCTGGTGAAACAATCAAAGCTGGTACATAACACAATCAGGCAACGTCTTAAACCCTTCGATGTGCTAGGGACACAGCAGAGCTCAGAGAAGTTGGGCTCCATCTTAGGCTTTTGTAGGCCCACTACACCATGTTCTTTCTCATCTCTCCACTGAGCACCTTCCTCGTTTCTCCAAAGCCGCATGAAGCCTGCTAAAAAGTATCCTGTAACACAAGTGAAACCCAATCCCAGCTCAGCCTTCCACAGCCAAAAATCTGTCCATATTACCCGGAGGAAAAGCCATTGACTGTGATGGCAGACAGCTGGGTTCAGGTCCTGAGTGCCAATTTTGCTTTCGTGGACTTCCAATTTCTCTTCTATGGCATTTAAAATAATTAATTGGAAGACCATGAGATTGGAACAACCCTAGTATGTTAAGTTTTTCATGTAAGCCATCCAAAATTCAACTCAGCATAAACATAAAATTCACCAATCAGAAATTGCCATTTAACTCCAAACTGGGAATTTCCCAGTCAGACACCAAATGCTAACTTCTAACTAAAGCTAAGAGTGCACTGTTCATTTGTTGTTTGAGTAGCTGCTCAGTTGATTTTTTTGTTTTTTTGTTTTGTTTTGTTTTTGGAATTGAACCCAGGCAGTGATGAGCTATATCCCCAGCCCTCTTCAATTTTTTTTATTATTTTGAGATAGGATCTTGCTAAATTACTCAGGGCTCAAAATTGCAATCCTCCTGC
Organism: Thryonomys swinderianus; assembly: GCA_004025085.1. NCBI lineage: Eukaryota > Metazoa > Chordata > Mammalia > Rodentia > Thryonomyidae > Thryonomys > Thryonomys swinderianus. Next base: position 123,299 of record PVIC010000411.1, read on the forward strand.
CTCAGCCTCCTGAGCAGCTGGAATTACATGTATGTACTCCCCAGCCTTCTGGTCTATTTCAGGCAAATATTTTCTTTGCCTTACCTTCACCGCACCTCACAAAGGGCATTCTCTTCTTCCTTTTTAGTGGAGTCCTGAGCCACTTGCAGCAGATGCTGTTTGATTCATGAATCACTGTTTGCTCAAGGAAACTTGAAATATTTTAATATATAGAAACTTGGCATATCACTAACATATCATGAGCATGTGAGAGTCAACAAATAATTTTAAGCTCGGCACTTTTTTTTTTTTTTTGAGACAGAGTCTTGCTTTGTAGTTCGGGCTGGCTCTGAGCTCACTATGTAGCCCAAGCAAGCCTCGAACTCAGCAATCCTCCTGTCTCTGCCTCCCAAGTGCTGGGATTACAGGCGTGAGCCACCACGCCCGGCTTGGTACATTTTTAAGAAAAATTATATAGCCAGGTGTGGTGGCTCACGCTTGTAATCCCAGCACTCGGGAGGCAGAGACAGGAGGACTGCTGAGTTCAAGGTTTGCCTGGGCTACATAGTGAGTTCAGGGTCAGCCTGAACTGCAAAGCAATACCCTGTCTCAAAAAAAAAAAATTATATAAGCTGAAATTTGTAAACCACGATATATATATGTTGTCATCCCAGGGCTGCACACAGGAGGGTAAGGCACAGAGTCACACACGCACACCAGACTCTGGGGCGGTTTCTGGAACGCTTCTGTTTAATGAATGCAATGTAGGGCATTATATACCACAAATGGTGGGAGGGGTTTGCACTGGCTGTTGGGGATTGGTCTACAGCTGTCAGAGGAGGGGCCCAACACTGGTTAGGACCGGGCAGTCTCTGGTGGAGGCATGCCCTCATTAGCTCTCTTGGGTCTCAACTTAGTCTACTGAGGGCCAAGGGCTCTCTCAAGACCTAGGAGACTGGCATGCAGTGCAGGAGGCTCAGTCAGACCTGATTTCTGCCATCATCTCCTCCCCCTTGTTCAGACCCAATGGCTTCTGCCAACAATATGACATTTTTATGGGTTTGATCAGGTAAGGTGACCCTAAAATTAGCCCACATATCCATAAACTTAACTTGGACCAGCCCATTGTGAACCCCTCCCAAATGGAGCCCCAGACCTTATTAAAGGTAACCACCTCGGAGGACTAAGTCCATTTGGGACTGTAGATTGACGACAGCAGCACAGTATCGTGGAAGAGAACTGAAGCTTGTCCAGGGCGTGTGTAGTATTTTGAACAGTTTGATTAACAGTGGTAGCAGCGACAATCTGGTTGTGCAAGGTGATTGAAACAGCGGCGGCTGCGGAGATGCAGTAATTATGGACACAATGATGGCGATGATGGCCGAGGCCCTCAAGTTACATTTCCTGTGTGGGTGAAGCATAAGGTTAAATAGGGGGTCGCTCCCCAACCAGTCTTCAGTAAGGGGTGGGCACACAGGCACTCAGGAGAGAGGCAAAATTGTTGTGTTGGAGTATAGGACACATGGTACGAGTCACCACACAAGTAGGGGGTCCCAAAGACCCTGGAGAAGGAAGCATTGGCCCCCAAGAGCAAGGAAGATGGGTCAGTGGTGTCAGTCTTTAGGTCACTAGGGTCTGAGAGAAGAGTCAGTCGGAGACAGGTAGAAAAGCAGACAAAGGAGAGACAGAAGTATTCCATGAGACTCGGGGTGGATGTCATCAGTGACTACAGGGTAAATGGAGGAGTCACTGCCAAAGGGGCGAGGAAGGGAGGAGTTCCAGTCCACCGTGACTAAAAGAGGGGGGCTGGGAACCAGGGCTCATACTTACGTGACTGCGGCCTGGGAGTTGGTAGTGAGCACAGCACACAGGAGGACACCAGCACTGACCCTGGTATGGGGTGAGGGGTGCCTGGAGCAGCCAAAGCACAAGCTTGGTCATGGAGGTCCTTTCTGTCTCTCCAGGTGGTCTTATTGGGGCATCATGGTGCTGGCAGCCCTGACGTTTTGGGGGCCCTTCTTGAAGCGAGAGCCTCCTCATTTGGCTGACTGGCAGATCGGGTGGCAGTGTAGGGTGTGACACCTTTTGTAGGGAGCCACCATTCCACAGGCTGAGCTGCTGCCAGGAGTTGTGGTCCAGGCTTGGGTTGAGGTAGAGAAGTTCAGCGTCCTCCACTCGGATCCCGTCGTTGTTGTGAAGCAGCTTGCGGCGGACGCCCTGGAGGTGCTGGCCCAGGTGGAAACCGGGCACCTCTCTGGGCGTGTCTTATAGGGCAGGCGTATAGAACAGTGGGGTCCCGGCTGGCGGTCCAAGCACAGCGGCTCCCAGTAGGCGTCCATTGGGAAGCCAAGGCCCAGAGGGGCTTCCCGGAGCAGCGCAGCAGCAGCAGTCGCAGCCCCACAGCGCTGGACATCCCCGTGGCCATCGCCTCTGGCAGCCGGGGACGAGGGTGGGGAGCGGCACTCAGGCAGGGCAGCCCACACCAGGCAGGAGCGCGGAGTGCCGGGTCCAGGCGGGGGAGGCAGGTGCGAAAGGCAAAAACTGAGAATAGAGGCGGGGCAGTTTAAGGGGTGAACCTGAAGGAGGGGCCAGTGATCCATCAGGGGCGGCGCCCGGGCCTCGGCCAGAGGGGAAGAGATGACGGCACCATTTTGGGGCTGCACCTGTGTGTCGGCCGGAAGAGAAGGGGCAACAGCGCCATCTTGGGATTGCGAAGAGGAGTAGAAGATAATTCCCATTACGAGGTAAGGTCAGTGGGAAGAAGGTGGAAGGGGGCCCTACACGTTAAAGAAGCGGCCTGCTGAGCCACAGGGAAAAAGGTGGATTGTTTCCAAGATTGAGCTACCAAATGTCCATCAACTGGAGAGTGGATAAAGAAGATGTGGTTTTTTTACAAAATGGAGTATTACTCTGCCATAAAGAATGACAAGATAGATCCATTTAGGTGCAAATGGAGACATCTGGAGGATATACTAATAAGTGAAATCAATAGATCACAGATAGACAATTTCCGGATCTTCTCTCTGGCATGAACATCTGTAGA